>JAPYZM010002736.1:0-13255 GCA_030522845.1 Psyttalia concolor
AATTGCGTCAAGTAAACCGAGGATTCAAAGTTAAGTTGATTGTTCTTATCATAGGCTCTCTGGGAGGGATGAAGCAGTCCTTTGTATCTGAGTTGGAAACATTCCCGACCTGTAGGCGTCAAGCCTTTATGCTGGCTGACCAGATGCAGAAGGCGGTCATCCTGGGGTCCCTTCGTCCACTTAGGCAGCATGATTCTGGACTGCAGTAGAGCTCACCCTCTGGTTGGAGGGAGCTCTACTGCAGAACGATTAGGAAACATTTGTATCGCTTAGCTTGCTGGGCGGTCTTCGAGGTGAAGTCGGAACCCTCGAAGAACCTCCAGTGATCTCACTCAAGAGAAAAAAAAAATTTTTGCTTTTATTAGAGGAAACAATGTGAATTAGCTCCTCCAAGTTCGGCTTAAGAGCATTTATATTTAATGCTAAGAGGTTCATGTTTTTTAGGTGGGGTGTGAACATGATGCTGTATTGGTGGTGAACAAGTGCTCATAAGAAGCTATTATAGACAATTTTTGCATTGCAGCAGGAGTAGAGTTTAATTCAAAAATCATATGTTCAAGATCGTTCAACATTTGAGGAATGTTCAACGCCACAAGGGTATCCAGAATGAATTTGGCTTTAGAAACATAGGTATTGATTTTACTTAAGTGACTGAAAGGTGTAGATGCTGGCAGTTGATTTAGCATCAGATTAGTGTGTTTCTCTTGCATTTGTGGTGGAGTTAGGCTATCTGTTGTGGTGAATAATGATGAATACAACGGTGTGGATTTTACGGAGTGTGAGGAAAGTTTGGGTGAGAAGGAAATTCCGATGTTTCCAAGGTGTGGATTAGCTGCACCAGAGTTGCAAACATTTTTGTTGACTCAGAAGGTTCGGAGGCGATTCTGTTGTGTAGAGGTGCTTTGTTGATTTTGGTAGACTTCATGTTGTTGATGTATTTCAGCCTACTGGGACATTTCCGGAAGGTGGCTGTGTGTTCCTGCTCGCAGTTACTGTACTTCACAGACTTAAATTTGCAGCACTTCACGTCATAATCCTCCTGACATTTGACACAGCAGGGCTTGAGATGGCAGTGAAAACTGGCATGGCCAAATTGTTGGCAACGGAAGCATTGGATAGGTTGATCTCCTTTATCGAATTTTTCTACTTTAAATTTGTGGTATAGAATCGATTTTACAGCAGTGATGAATGTAATGGTCACAGCTGGGCTAGTCGAAATAAAAAAGACAGGCAATGGGGTCGTTGACTTGTTGTCGTTCTCCTTGTTTACTTTGGTGAATTGTCTCACAGCACCTCAATGTTGGTGTTCTCTAGTTCAGGTTTAACGTCTTTTTCGGTAGAAGAGGCCGGTAGACTTTTGATAATGTACTTCTTTGGCCTCTCGGTTTTAAGACCAAAAGAGTAATAATTTAATTTCTGATTGTCTAATTTTTAGGTTATCACTTCGTACTCTTCCACGGATTTGCGATTTTTAATAGTGGTTTTACCTCTATATTTCAAATCGAAGGCTTTGTTCTCCGAATTCAATTGCGGAACGTTCATAAATTGTTTTGTCTCCAATTGGGCATTTTCCAGAATGATTGGATGCACTGCAGAAGATTTCCGTCCCTTAGCAGGAGAAGAGTTAGAGGTTGAAGGTTTCCCAATTGTTGAAGTAACCACAGGAGTTTTTTATTTTTTTAAACCGCCAGGCTTGGGTCGGCTTACACTATTTTTCCTTTTAGGCTATTCAGGAGGTTTCTTCGGTTTCATAGTTGACACCTCAGGTGCCAATAAGAAAAACTGAAAGCGTAACTTGGATATTGTGGTAGAGAGCGGCCGAAAGTGCATCGACACCGTACCGGTTTTCAGCTACGACTGGCTATCGCAAGCAATTGTTGTTAGCGAATCCCGGGGTGGCCCATATGAATGGTAGCTGAGTGTTTTTTCACCAATACAAAATAAATCACATTTTACAAAACATAAATTTATTTTAAAACATAATTTACGATTTAAGTAAATGACAATTAGTAAGTAATTGAGTAAGTAATTTACTATTTTTTTAAACCGTAAATTAGGCGATTTTTCTCGTATTGCATGTTGTTTCAATCATGTAATTTACGCTGTTCCAATCTTGTAATCTACGATATCTCAATCTTGTACTTTTCACGATTGACAAATCGTAAATGACAATTTGAGAAACCTAAATTATGGTTTTAAAAACGTAAGGTACGAGGTTGTGTATCTAATTTACACATTAAAAATGATAAAATACAGTGGACGTTGCGGTAAATTATAACATGTCTATTTTTTAAATAAAAAAAATTTTGTCAGGCGGCTTCGTTTCTGGACATTATCTCGGAATGTAATGGAGAAAGTATATTTTTGCTTAAGACATTTTCTGTAGGCCTCGGTGCACTTTAGAAATAATAAATTTTGATACCTCAAAATTTTGAGCTCTCAAGAAGAAAATTGCAAAAGATCAATTTCGTCGACCAGTTTTTCTCAAATATCTCTAAATCTTAGAAAGATAGCGCATTTTTAATGTGGATCTTCTTTAAAGTCAAGCAAACCAACGGTCAGGTACTCGATCCATTTCGACAACATCCGAGGTCGGTCGGGGCAGGACACGCTAAGACGGGTGGTCAGATGCGGCCCCCCCTTTTTCTAATCAGTTATATGCGAACTCTCACCGGAATAAGTTACCTCCGAACTCTCAACAGAAGAAGTTACCTCCGAACTCTTAACAGAAGAAGTTACCTTCGTTCTCTCAAGCGAATAAGTTATAATTGATCTCTCAACGCACTAAGTATCTCAACGTAGTTCGGTGAATTAACGTCTATCGTTTACCTCCGTGCTTCAAATTTCGTATTAATTGTGCATCAACGGTGTGTTGCTTAAATACCAACGCGAAACCTCATCATTCGTTAATTATATTTATTTATTGGAAATAAATCGGTGTGCCTTGCGGCTTAAACACGTGTAGTTAATTTTCCCTACATCAATTTCCCTTCTAACGCCCGGCCTTCCAACTCAACGTTTTTGGCAAATTTCAACTTCAACTCAAACAGATCGTTTTTGTAGAACGCAAGGTCATCTACCAAAAATGTTGGAAACAAAAATACGCTATTTCTCTCAGATTTAGGGATATTCCAGTAAAACTAATTGGCAAAATTAAAATTTTTCAATTTTCTTCTCAAAATTTTGGGATATCAAAATTTGTGGTAAGACCTTTTTTGTAGAATGTAATGAGGCCTACAAAAAAGGTCGTAAAGGTCAAAAGACCAAGTCACGTGACAATACATAAACAACCTCGTAAATTACGTTTTTAAAACCATAATTTAGATTTTTGAAATTGTCATTTACAACATCTTAATTGTGAAAATATAAGATTGAGATATCGTAGTTTACGAGATTGAGACACCGTTGAAAAAATAGTAAATTGTAACGAAATATCTCTCGTTACGAAATGTAACGAGGCCTACAAAAAAGGTCGTAAAGGTCAAAAGACTAAGTCACATGACAATACATAAACAACCTCGTAACTTACGTTTTTAAAACCATAATTTAGGTTTTTGAAATTGTCATTTACAATATCTTAATTGTGAAAATATAAGATTGAGATATCGTAGTTTACGAGATTGAGACACCGTTAAAAAAATAGTAAATTGTAACGAAATATCTCTCGTTACGGGTAACCGTGTATCCTGTGATACCGACTACGAGAGTCTGCGCGCAGTGGAAGAGTGCAGGCCGAGAAAACGGCGAAGATAGTGTCATCTGCCGTAAACTACGAAAGTTGACGAAAGATGATTGGACCACCAGAGGTCGGCGAGAGGCCGAATGACGGCCTCCAAAAAAGATGCGCCAAAAAGGATCTCGCCCTGAGGCGTGGCTTTGGGCTAAGCCGCGTATCTGGATGTGATTGGCAGGCCGTCATATTCGCTATCGCCCGATCCCGAAATTAGCCCAGCTGCGCAAGGGAGGAAAAGGGCCAACGGACAGGCATTCCAACTGGGCATTTCCAGAGGAGTCAATGACTTAGCCAGGGAATCAACAGCTAGGTGAAACGACTAGCGCCCCTCGATTATCGTCAAGTCGATTGGCGCTAGTGGAGTAACAGATGACCCACTGGCACTAAAAGATTTAGACTAGGGGTTAAGGTCCCAGGAGATTTCAGGCAGTCGGAGATGGGCTCTTAGAGCGAGCAGACCAGCTCGCAAGACTCCTCCAAGAGAAAGCGGTGACCGACCCTTTTTAGGGATACGGAGAGTTCGCTGTTCGTTCGTTAGGCCTAAGGCTGGACAGCGAGAGAGTGGGGGCTTGGCGCCCCGCCAAGTAGAGGATGGCTTCGGGGAGTGACGAGATTCGCATCTTCCCGGAGAAGAAGCCCCTTTGGGAATTAAATCCCAGGATGACGTGGCCGGCTGGCTTGAGGATAGGAAAGATCGTTGCAGGCTAGGGCCATGTCAACCCCTGGAGTAGTAGTCGGGAGTGGACTCTCAATGAGATGGCCGTTACCGACATCTCAGGGTTGAGTTGGGGTGGACCTAGGTGGTTGCTCCAGATACCTAGGTAGCACGTGCCTCCTGAGTCTCGGCGCCCTGCGGGGTGGGAAGGATTCGCAGGTTATTCTCAGGCACTGAAAATGTCATATTCGAGATGATAGCTACCCGAGTGGCCCGTACCTCTCGACGGAACGGAAATCGTGATTTCCGGTACCAGAAACCCCTCACACACGGCCAACTCGACGGCTAGATTGGCGAACCTCGCCCACTCTACCACACCCTTTTTTGCTGGCCGGGACGATGAGTCCCGCCACTCTGAAAGGCCTCTAGAGTCTAGAGTCTTGACCGACGAGGTCGCCCTAGAGGCCGGTTTTACCGTTGGGTTTCCGGCAAAAACCCAGCTGGCGCCCAACTCACTTAGTGATAGGGAATGGAGCCAGCGAGAGTAACTTCCCTGCGGGGCAATACCTCGTGAGAAAATCTCTTACAAAACTTACTTACTAATTATCATTTACTTAAATCGTAAATTATGTTTTTAAATAAATTTATGTTTTGTAAAATATGTATTATTTTGGATTGGTGAAAAAACGCATAGCTACCATTCATATCGACTACCCCCATGATCGTTAATAACAATTGCATGCGATAGCTCCCTGGCAACGCGTTAGGTTGCCACTCCGTAGGTTGTAGGTTCAGATCCCATTCCGATAGAAAATGTTAATTTATATTTATCGCTTATTTAGGTCCGAAAACGGTCGTATTGAGTAAAATGGAATTTATCAAGTTCCGAAAAGGGGCGTTCAGTGAAAATTATTTTTTTGTACTTTTTGATCTGCAAAGTACCTCAGTACTTATAAGTACCTGTATGTGTCATTGCTCAGAGAGACTGCAAGAGGCGAAGATTTAGGTCCCGCAGGAACATATTATAGTTTTCTAAAGATCTTTTTGGTGACCCAAAAAGATATTTGACATAATCTTTTGAAGAATCTCCCAGAAATTGATAGAAATAGCTTCCAAAGACGGATATATTTTTACCCGGGGATTTCACATACAATATGAAAAAATATGACGTTCCTCACTCGGCCAAACATTATTTTTTCGGCTTCTCCTTTTGGAGCTTTTCTGCTCACTCAGAGTTTAACGAGCGGAGCCCAAAACCAGGCGGCCTAACGCTACGCCATCGTACACACGGTATGATAGAATAGTACATTTTCATACGATTTGGAGAAAGTGTTTTTAGGCTTGTGGATAATGTTACTTTTATATACAGTATGTCGAAAAGAACACTAAAGGTGGTAAGGAATTTTGGTGAAAATTCCTGTGACTCATAGGGGAGAGCCTAGTATAAATGTAACCCGTGAGTACGGCCCACTCGTGAGTTTTTCCATAATTTTGTTTTTTTTCGGCTTTGTAATCAATTTTCATATTTTCGGTATTGCCTTGATCTGCGACCCTTACACTTTTGCCAGAAATTTTTGCAGCCTTGTGATGAGGATAGCTATTTTGAAACTTGTCGTTTCTATTTTGTATCGCATCCTTGGATTCTTGAAATCTTTTTTCTATCTTTTTGTCTTCCGTAGAAAATATTCATTTAGGGATTCTATAGACAAAAAGTAATTAAACAATGCTTGATTTAACTTTTCAATTATTATTATTAAAATCAGTAGATAACTCAGCTACGATTATTTTATTTCGATTTACCGAGTCCATTTTTTTTTTACTTAACTGAACCCATCTTAGTACATAGGCGTATGAGTGCATGATATTACTTTTATTTACTTGCTCTATGCAAAGTTAATTAATTTAATTGCATTAAATAATGCTAGGCTTTTTTGAAATTTAATTCGGCCATTCAATTGACCGATGCTCGGCCCATTCTAAACACCAAATATTGGCCACTCATCAGAATTGGGTTCCGCCACTCAATTAACCGATGCATGGGCGATAACAAGCGCGGAACATTGGCCGCACATCGTCTCGTATGATGTCCCGGGATATCATGCCAACATTGGGTGTAACATCGGCCGAAGATCGATGTCGAACATTGTCAGTTCGGCGTCGACAACGGCCCGACGATTGACCGCGTAGTGACACCCTGGATGGGTTAAAGTTTAAAGTTTTTTCGCTATCCTCAAAAACTTTAAATCCGATGATAATTACCGGCGGCCCTTTCAGGTACGCGAGAAGAAGGTGTAGCCTATCAACATTGCCTACCTACTATCTACTATTGCCGCCTACTATCTCAGGCGGAGGAATGTCGGTCAGATAGCGAAAATTTCGAGATCGCGAGAGCGAATCCACTGCTGACTAAGTTGTCTAACGAACATTGGGGAAATGGTCGTTAGCAGGAGATCCAGCACTCACCGAATATCCTCGCCCTGGGCTCAGGAAGGCTCGACATCGCGAAGGGTCTACTTAGGTATTTTTGTCCCACTTTGGTGGAGAGCATTCTAAGTCTTTTCCACCTGTAGAGGTGAGTCGTAGGGAAACTAGGCATAAGTATTAGGGTTCCACAATTAATATGGTGGCAATTGGTTGGTATTCGTAGTATAATTTTATTGGTTAGTGCGAAGTAGTTAGGTTCATTACGTGTTCTTGAGGGCCCTTAAAGTTACCGCGAAGAAGGGCCAACATAATGAGTCATCCGGTAATTTTTAAGGGAGTTACCTGTTTGCAAATCGTCCGGGATATTGTGTAGGTCTGGTTGAAATACCGGCGCTCCATATTTGTGTTGGGTTTTTGGGAGTTAACTGGGTAACTTTACATTTGGGGTGGAAGGTCGTCGGGGGCGAATGCAACCTTCGGTTCCCGCGGATTGTCAGGTTGCTTAACGGTTAGTTTTCGTTATTTCTGAGGTAGAGTTTTAGGTCGGAATAGCATATTTCGAAAGTTACGCGTACGCTTCTTTTAACCCCTGAAAATCGCGGAGAACGACCCATGTGAGGCGACAAGACGCCCGAATGGCGTTACCCTCGCCCGTTCCCATACTCGCATCCGATATTTCCTAACCATAAAAAGTGTGGGCGCCAGCTAGCCTTTTATGGACCAAAAGCTAACGAAAACCGACAGAACCGAAAGAGCAAGGGGTGGGGGTGCACCACCTTGCCGAAGGTCGGTAAAACCTCATTAGACCGAGAATTCCCAAAAATATCAAAAAAACCGGCGATAATCCGCTATCGCAAAAAGAGAGATACTACCCGCGAGGTAGGTCGTGGAAAGAGGGTCAGAGTCCACGGGTACCCGAATTCAAGCAAACTCTAACCTCAGGAGAAAGCGTTCTACGAAGCTGTAAGTGAACATTACGGGACAGCGATAACAACGGCGTGTGAGAACGAAGATTACGCCCTCACGGACGTCATCACCGGGGGCACACCTATCCGTGGCTACACCTCGCGGAAATTACCAGGGGGAACTCAATAGCTCACCCACCGTCACCTTATAGGGGAAGGGAGGCGGACCACTAGAAGTAGTCCCAACCTAGAGAGCGTTCTACCAACGCAGAGCATTGGGAGTCCACCCAAGGGGATTCGAGAGAGCTGGCAGCGAACTGCCCGGAGTGCCAGCCGAAGCGGCACTGCCCGAGTGAGTGGGACGTGCGGGCCTTTGAGTCACTCATGCCCACTCTCGAATCGCGGCAGGGTGGGGCCCCTTGCGCCGGGATGTGCTGCCGCCGTCCATAGTGCGGATATCCCCGACAGTACCTTCTCCTCGAGCGCGCGGATTCAAACGTCGCCACTGGTAGGTCCGAACAACCCCTCCGGACCACCAGCCGAGTGAATGCTCACCCCATCTAACACGGAGCCCTCATACGCAGTATGAGACCTCTGCTAATGCCGGCAAGTCTCATAGGGTGACTGGAAGTGTTTCCAACGTGTGTACCCGGTGCTGTCGCCTATGCGTCGGCCTCCTACCCCTATGCACTCGGGTTCCAGCCCCACATGCTTGGACGGGTCAAGAAATTCCCAGGAAAAGTCGATTATTCGAGAGCTTTCCGAAACCACCTATTTCATTTGTGATTGATGTGTGGGATTTCTTAAAAATCCCGTTACAAAGTAATTAATCTTAGCCGTCTGGCCGTTTGAATTGACGCGCCATGTAAATATTAGACTTGAAAATTTCATAATTACGCCTTTGTACTCCCCGCTAAAATTCGGGGTCCCTCGTGCGATCCTCGCGAGTAGGTGGGTCCTGACGAGGAAAACCTCGAAACCGTCGGGGTTTATTCCGAGCTCTAAATATTCCACCTACGGTGGCTTCCGTTTATCGGCCTAGAGGGTCATCGTAAGGGATTTTCTCGCGTTTCCTAGTCATCTTTCCGGATGCCGGCTTAAATATTTCGGTTATGTGGGTCCCTTAATTAACAAATTGAGGGTCGTCTCGTTAGGGACGGATTAGTCAAGTCAGTTCCCTACCAAGCATTATCCGTTCAGAGGGAATTAGTTTTCCCGAGTGGCGCGAATAGCCTGTTGCCAAGGCCGCAAGGCAACAGGCGTGTGTGACAAGTTAGTGGGGTCCCGCCGTTTAACATCGGGCCCGGGATCATTAAAGTTTTTTTGGCGAATTATCCGGCCGGGGGTTCTGAGCATTTCTGCGATGAACCTAGGGAGGTTTCCGGTCAATTTTGGCCTGGTTTTAGGAAGTTCGGTCGGTTAGTTTGGCAGATGCCGTAATTTATAATTATCCGAATTTCTGTAGGCCGATTATCCCGCTCGCGCGTGGTCTAGCTCTCTCTCGCTCCCATGGGGAGTTGAGCAACTGATTCGAGTAGTTTTTCCGGCCATCTCGTTGATAGCTGCGTGGCGCATTTCACAGGAGTGACGTCACGCAATCTCGATTTTGTGTGGCGTGCGGCGTACGATCCGAATAATATCGGCTCCCGAGATTCTTTGCTGGAAAGTACGGGATTTTTGAGGTTCCTTAATGCGGCTATAGGTCGTTCCGCATTCTGGTCGCATATATTAACCGCGTTTCCCGTGGTGGGCCCCTTGCGTTAGTCAATTTTTTTTGGGTCCTTCCCCACCGAAGAGGGCTATCGAGATAGGTTAAGGACCGGTCGGACTAATTAATGGTTTCGCCCCCCCCCCCCTTCTCAAAAATTGTCAGGGATTAATCTAGGTTTTGTATTCCTTGTTTTTCTTCAAGTGTATAATTTTGTATTTTCATCTTGTAATATATATGCCCACGCGGCCCTTAATGATACCTTTCGTGATTTTTTTTTGTTGGTAATTTGAGACCCAACGAGCCCAATAACCTGGTGACCATCCGAACCTACTCCTCTCTCCATAACCTAGCACACTGAGCGCAATGAGGACCGTCACCTCTCCCTGGGGACAAGAGTTTCTCTTTTCTGGTTAGGGTTCTGGACGTTCTTAGACTTTCCACATCGAATCTGTTTCCGGTTTGGTAATTCCGGCGAAAAATTACCTGGCGCCCAACTACTTTACGTTTCCGGTTCCGTTTTCGTTTCCGACTTCAGTTCGTTTTTTTTTTGTTTTTGCTGATTTCGATTTCAAACCCACGGAGGCAGGCCGAAGGTAGCGGGCATTTTCAACCCCCCTAGATAATGTCACATTACACTTGTTAAGGGTTAAGCAACAATTTTGTGCCATTCTCTTTTCGTGTTGTTTTAATGATTCATCCCTTTGTCTAAACCATGGTCTCAAGTTTTTTGCCAGAAGATTGCTAAAAAAATTCACAATGGCGGTTTCCGCAAATTTCCATTCTGGGACCAGGTTCTCTCGACATTTCACATGATTATCGATCTGCACACTCCGCTTGAGACCGATTTTTTGCATCGTTTCATGAAAAAGTTGAAAAATTTTCTCGCGGGGCATGAGCGCTGGGCGGAGTCAAGCGCTTGATTGTTGGAGCTTCAAAACTTCATAACTAATTAACCAAGCTGGCCATTAATAAAAAGGAAAGAGAAATATCTTGAAAAAAATCCCATCTACCTCCTCTAACACGGTGTACATTTTTTCATGATTCACCCTATTTACACGAATGGTAGTACAGATTGTTTGTTTTAGGTAAATACATTTTCCTCTACAACTGACTTTTCACATATAATAAAGGACCACTTCGGTGCTGTCCACGTTTCTATGTAGACAGCTCAGTGTCACATACATAAATTCTATCAATCTATCATATAGTTACAAAATCACACAATATTTTGCATATACTTTCTTAGTTCGTGATTTTGAACATGTGTTCAAAATCACGAACTAAGAAAGCCTCCATTTGATACGTATGTGCTTCGATTCCAGACATTCCATATTGTGCAGAGTAACACCTCTGTAAATCAGATACACGATAGCGTATCGCCAAGTTGTCGTTTCAGGCAGAGCTATCGCGTTTGATATACAGCTCCCAACACAGACATAACCCCTCCAAAAAACTTGAATTCATGTTTATCGTATTAACCACGCAACAACACCCAAAACCATCGTTAGATACATTATATAAATATGGGTTGATCTTTCCGATGGAGTTTTCACTTTTGTCATTTACTAGTTAAACAAAAAGATCACTCCATAGCAACGGTGATCAGTTTGCATTTTCATGAGTTTCATCTCATTATATTTTTCTCATATCACAAAGCGTGAGTTCTGTCCCATTATGTTGGCCGCCTGCGTGGGTTGGTATTTCCCGTATATAATTTAACATTAGAGATTATACGGGGGAATTGTTAGTGCTTAGAGATAGGGAAAATTTTATAGCGGTGGCGCCTGAACTACGATGGAGTATGTATCTGTGGGCAATGCAGGGGGCGTCTAAGATTATAGTGGATTCACATCAGTTTAGCCGACCAATATTTGATTTCTAGAAATAAACGTATCAGATCGAATGCTAATCGTTTGACCAAGATTTACGTGCATTTAATTTCTCGTATATACTTTAATACTAGAGATTTTACGGGCGGATTGTTAGCGCTTAGACCGTAGTGGATTCACATGAGTTTAGCCGACCAATATTTGATTTCTAGAAATAAACGTATCAAATACCGACGTTGGTGGAAGAAGCGGCTAGGTGCGAGCCTAGTGTGCGAAAGGTTGTGAGTTCAAATCTCAGTGGGTGCGAATTTTTCAATTGTAGGCTCCGGCGAGCGGAGGGTTGCTAATAGGGTGACCACCTGTACCGACATGGTTTTTCTGTGGTTTCCCATGTCAACTCCTATGTTCTATAGGGGTGCAAATGCGGTACAGTGTAGGATCCTCAGCCGTATGTATAGGGTGAGGATAGGGCCGTAAAAAAAGTATCAGATCGAATGCTAATCGTTTGACAATGATTGACGTGCATTTAATTTCTCGTATATAATTTAACACTAGAGATTATACGGGGGGATTGTTAGCACTTATGGAGAGGCAAAATTCTATAGCGGTGGCGTCTGAACTACGATGGAGTATGTATCTGTGGGTAATGCAGAAAAGAATTTTTAGAAATGTCGTGCCCTAACCCCAACGAACCAAATAATTATCAACTGATCGTCTGAGTATAATCGACAAACAATCGATTTGCAGTCGACATATCGCCCCAATCATTTACTCAATCGACTTGTCCATCAAGAGCATTCATTGGTCAAAGAAATTCGTTGATAAGTTATTGGTTGGATGCATTGATTAATTATGTAGTCATTGATGCGGTTACGGACATTTCATCGCTTTCAAGGACTTCATCTCACGTTAAGTCACTAAGGTGAAAAGCGTGTTCAAACGTGTTCGGAAGGCGGAGGCAAAAACGCTTGGACAGCGCTGACTCGTAGGAACTAATTTCACCTTGCAGGTTTAAAGACGTGTAAGAGATGCAAAGAGATTGGGCGCGATACAAGATCGCATAAGATAAATCTAATGTCGATAATTTTCTGCACGTGAAATGTACACTTGGACACAAGACTAAGAACGTGGTTTCAACAAGACGGTGCGCCATCGCATTTTGCATTTGGTGTGAGGAATTATCTCAATGTTCTGTTTCCTCGTCGTTGGATCGGCAGAGGTGGTCCTGTTCTTTGGCCGCCGCGATCACCCGACCTAACTCCACCTGATTTTTATTTATGGGGCTGCATTAAAGATGTAGTCTACAAAAATCGACCAGCGTCTGCAAAAGACATGAAAACACGTATCAGACACGCTATTGCCAACATTCCTCAACAAGCGGTTCGATATGTTGTGCAGAGTTTCCGATGTCGACTTGAGTTGTGTCTTGAAGTGAATGGTGGGAACATTGAGCACTTGTTCTAACGTCTTTCTAGTAGAACAATCCATTAGCGCCTTTTTGTTTCTCCTTTATTTTTCTGTTTATCTTGTCTCAATTCGGAATATCGTTGACAAGTTCCACTTTTAGTATTTTTGAGCTCAGAAAGCATGAGATACACATTATGTGTGACATCATTGGATTCGTCTCATCGAGGACAACAACTTTTGTTACAAGAAAATTTTTGATCCCATATGAAAAAAATGAACTTATGCTTGTAGCATAAAAACATGAAGACTTATGCTCAAAACATGCATTACTGCTCTCATTCAATAGTTATTTGGGTGTACAATTTTATCTAGGACACCCTGTATATAGTATGATTAGGATATATGTGAAATATATTTTTGCATACATTAGTGTTCCATGCGGGTCCTTCCCGTAATATTCGTGACCTCTGGAACACTCCCCGATGTTTTTTATGAAGTTGTCTGTGTGTGTGTGTGTGTGTGTGTGTGTGTGTGTGTGTGTCTGTGTGCATGTGTGTGTGTGTGTGTGTGTGTGTGTGTGTGTGTGTGTGT
>JAPYZM010002737.1:0-12985 GCA_030522845.1 Psyttalia concolor
GAAAATATATTAAGAACTTTGATAATTACAGTACAAAGCCCGGTAAAGAGCGTTTTTTTTCATTTTGTGTCTGTGTGCAGTGCAAAATAGGATTTATTACGAAGTCATTCCCCCCTCCTGGCACCCCCCGAAAACTCCATGGCCTAAGGCCACACTCATTGGTAAATCAAAAATTTTTAGTTGCTTATACGAAACTTCGTCCTAAATAATAAAATAACAACGCTCTTTACCGGCCTTCTATTATTTTTTTTGTTTTTTTTCATTATAAATTCATACTGATCGGTACAGTCATTGCGACAAAATCTTACATCTAAAAGGTCTAGATAATTTTCACGGGAAAGATAATTTTTTGGAGGGTAGATAACGTTCGAAAAGATAATCGACCCGGGCCTTAAGATGACGATTAGGTGCGAATCGATCCGATGCCTTTCCTACTAGAAATTTCGTTCAGTATGCCGGATCTAACTTACGTCGAATTCGGCGCTAGTCTCGTTTTTTATCAGGCATGCCGTATGAGCTATTTTTTTTATCTTTCAGAAAATATACAAGTCGATTAAATTATTCATACAAATTGCATAAACTGTTTTTGTATGAAATGGAATGAAATTAAAATACAATATTCGTTCGGTAATCCATGGGTAATTCAATAGCTCAAATGGGTCCCATAATGGGCACAACTGAACGAAGTCCGCCGCTTGTTTTCTATAAATTTTCACTGAAGGATCCATATTGACGGCTAACGTGTCTGTTTACCGTCAAACTTCATGACTTACTGGAACTCTGCATTTTTTACGGGAATATGCTCACTCTTGTTTGAAATGATCACTCCTTTTCACCCTCCATTTCATTTCTTTATCCGCTGCTCAATTTGTGAATGAGAAATTATCTTTTATCATTTTATATTAGGTATACAGGTCGGTAGATCGCTCGGTAGCAGTTGGTTGCCATGTGGTTGTCCATGCGCTATTACTCAGAACACATTATATCGACAATTTGTCACCGATTTGCTGTCCTGTTATGTTTTAACTAGCATTGGCAAAAATTGTGTTCTGGGTATTGAACGCCCGACATACAAAGGATATACTTGGAAAAAAAAGTTGCCAGCCTATTGGAGAAAGAAAAGCCTTCAGTTTGCTGGTTTGAAATTTATAGAAGTGGAGAGACGATGATGGTAGCCTCTATGGCTTACACGTTACTTCTATGTAGCTAGCTGTTGAGAATCGGCAAACAAATGAAGTTATATAGGTAGTGAGCTAAAAATCGTAAATCGCAATAGGTATGTGATTTTGATCACCGGATAGGTATAAGGTTTACGCGCAATCAAGAAATCTTGAGGAACTTCTTATCAGGATTATATATTCCTTTCTTAATATGGAATTATGTGACAGGTGTGTACCTATGACCTTCGTTTTGGTGAAGCAATTTGACTGGCGTAGAACTACGCCAACCAAACTGTTATCATAATCACGTTCATTGTTTTGTTCTATTCAATCCTAGGCATCTGCAAAATAAACATGCTTTTTGAAGAATCGATTTTTCAGTCAAAATTTTTTTTTCAGAATTTTTTTGTTTTTACCCTTAAGAATAATTAGCATTATAATAATCATTAAAATATTCTGTTCCTTATTCATAGGCTTGAGTTACCATTGTCAACTATAATTTGTAAAAACGGAGATGCCATTCACATAGTTTACATCGATTACCACCAATAACAATTCCTGGCGACAACTCCGTGGTACCGCGTTAGGTTGCGACTTCAGAGGTTTTTCGGTTGAAATCCTCTCCATAGAAAAATTTCAATTTATTGTTTTAGATGATTAATTCAGGAACACGCTGGTATTTGAGTGAAGTCGCTATATCAAGTTTGAAAAAAAAAGTTTTCCATTAAAAATAAATATTTTTTCAATTTATTGATTTAGGGCCTGACCAGGTCACCTTTAGCAGGTATGGTGCCAAGTATGGTGCGGTATGGTGCACTCAGAACCGTCTCTGAACTCGAAGATTTACTAAGAACAGTCTCGGAACCGTTCTTAAACTTGAAAGAGGATCTAAAACCGTTTTGGAATCGACAAGATGGCTTGGAACAGTTCGCGAACCTACGCGTAGAACTGAACACCTACTTACCCTGAGTTTACTCCTAACTTCGCCCTGCGAAAAAAACCCTAAAAGCCCGTTTTTCTAATTGAAAAATCATAGAGCGGAGAACCATTGACCAAGAGGGCGGAGCAACGCTGTAATTTCTCAATTTAAAAGTTAAATAACTGCGCAGGAGTACGTCTCACAGCAAAGTGAAAGAGGAACCTTTGACTCCAAATTTCATCCCCTATCCACCCTTCAAATTAGAGTCTTCAGTGGTGAGATACGCTGTACATCTAATTGTATAGATCAAATATTTCGCATAATGATTTTTTTACCAAAACGTATATGAAATATATCCGAATATAATTGACATATATATCTGGATATATACTTTTACCATTTAAGTACACTTGATTCTCGACTTACAGTCTTTTGGTTGTCAACTTTCGAAATTTGGCCCACGTGCAGATTTATCGGTTGAGATGCAAAAAATCTCTGGCGTTTAACAGTAATGAAAATTCACAGTGGAGTGCTCACACTAGCCAAATAAATAGAGCCCATTATGCCGCAAATCAGTTTTTGTAAACCCCAGCCATTCATTAGATACTGGAGAGTGATAATCGATGCCCGGTTTGATTGGAAAAAACAAATGCAGTATGTTGAAAAACCGACGATTTCCAGAAGCAGGGCGTTCTCACACACACTCTTATTCTCACACCTGGTGGCAGCACTTCCCGGACTGCTCCGTCACTCACCCCCCACTGATCAACTCAACACATTCGCACAGCTCAACAACAGGTCAGCTCAAGTCGGTCAGAGTATTGGCAAGGTCACCTACCCTTGCTCAATGTGCTCAGCCGGTCACAACGTGTTGTCGTGTCCGGCTTACAAGAAGCTCACCTCAGAGGAAAGAATTAAATTAGTAGAGCGGCTTTATTTCTGATTCAACTGCCTCAGACGACATGCCGTCAGAGACTGCCGTTCTGCTCTTCGCTGCCACTTCTGCAGAGCAGCTCATCACTCGCTCATCACCCGCAAGAGATATCACAAAAGCCAGGTTCACGTGCAGCTCAACAAGTTGCTCCGTCCAGAAGTCAAACCTCGGAAACTGTTTCTGATCGGTCGGTGACGAACTCATCCGAGGGTCTACGGACTATGACCTCGCCTCTTCTAACCGTCGAGTCGACTCTAAGCGACCCTGTCGCAGCGCTTAGCTCACCTAGCGCACCATACGGACCTGCTCCATCACTAGATGAGTCAGGTGATTCCCCATCAGGCGAACCCTCACTGGCTCCTGGACGTCCTTAGGAAACGAATGGCCAGGTCACCCAGGACACCAATGCCACCGACCATCGATAGCAAGCCGCAGCGCTTGCTGCTCCTGTAAGTCTCGTGCCAGAGGCGTCGCCAGTCCCTAAACCATCGACAACGACATCCACTTAGACCGAATCCCGGCCAGAAGGGACACATTAACGTCGCATCCCTGTCCGCCGCTCAGCTTACACGGCATCCTTCCTCACCTCAATGCGATGTCAAGAGTTGGGGCGCGCACCAATACAATCTACTTACCCCTAGTACTCTTCAACTCGGGCTGCTGAAGCCTACTCTCGGCTGTCTTGTCTCCTACGACATGTATAGTCACACCTGCTCTACCAGTCGAGTATCCCTTCATCCTTCGGAGTACCCGGCTCAACAAGGATTGACTCGTCATTGCCAGCTCACTGGAGTCATCCCTGTCTCCAACTATCAAAGCTTAGCCACCTCCTCAAGCATCGGTCCCGTCGGCCACTAAGACCAGCTCCTGCAAGATCACGACAGATTAGTGGCTTCCTCTTCGTCTACGGTCCATCTCATTCGTTTCTTTTTTTTCATTACAGTGCGACGTTCAGCGCTGATTCTCTCAAACTGACGGTTGATGACATTCAAAATCTATGGAAAAACTAACGGCTCCGCTCAATTCAATTGCAAAAAGAGTTCCGCTCACATTCGGTTTGGTAACGCGTCGGTTAGCAACTTAATTCATTTTTTATAGACCGCTCAATGTTACCTCACAAATTATACACCGAATACCGAAATTGACCGCGTAGTGACACGCCAATAAATTAAGTGACTTTTTGAACAGCTCTTGTGTGAAGTGTTTGGAAGTTTTTTTTCACCCGGCTCCTTCCTTTCACGTCCGCTCATTCCTCTCCGCCAAACCAGATCCGGCTCAATTAATCTAACGGTTAATTTAACACAGTGTGCAGGCGTTTATACATTTGCAGTCCTCTTCGCCGTATCGCCCATGCTGCCTCACATCGGAGATCCTGAGCAAAGAAGACGAGCGCTGCTGCCATCGGGGTTCACATTGGCGTTTACATACGACATTTTTATTTAGGTTGAATTACTCTAGTTACAAAAACTATGATGTAAGTTCACACCAGTCTAATGGCCGAGCGCGCTCGAGTTGCGAATGCATACACCATTGTTTCTGAGGACTCAAAGGTAGTCTGAGGGTGAGGAGTGATCAAGGAGTTTAAGAACAAGGAATATAAGCCAAGAGGGTAAGAAAAAAGGAATGAGGAATTTTCTGGAACCTTCTGCCTACATCTACCATGTCAGCGAGACCAGAGAACGTATACTAGATGAAACCAAGCTGGAAAGGTAAACAGCTGAGATCTCCGTAGTCAGGTAATATCTTGCGATTTGAGTCAACATTTTTTCTCCAGAACAGCAGAATACTTTAAAGACAGCAAGGCGTACAGAAATGGTATCCAACTCCAGTTACTCATACCACAGATTTAAACATCCAGAAAACGCGCATGCTTAATCGTCATAGTACAGATTGAACGTTCATACAAAAAAGCTTAAAACTTGACACACACATCCTTCCCCTTTTTATATGCTTCTACTCCTACACTTTTACTTGACATAGGATAATTAAAACGCCCATTAAATGCGCAACCATGTTGCCTCTTTCATAAAATGATTCAGCAGTTCTTCAATAGTACATTTCGATACGATTGCCGTAAAGTAGTTTTGAGTTCGTGAGTAGGTTTAAAGCATGAGTTAACGGTGATTATTCCGCAAGTGAGTAATTTGGGAAACACTTAGTACATTCGCAAACTTTTACTTTCTATAAATTGTAGTGTATGTTTTTTTGTATTTTCAATTTTACTAAAGACCTGATCAAGCGTGTGCACTTTTTAAATGTGCCACGCATGTATGGAACTGAATATGTGCAAAACTCTGGCGCTCATTGTCGCGTGTGAAATTGATAATTATGGACATTTCATTATGTCCTAATTATTATTCCATTATTATTTTCTAACAGAAATAATCTCTGTTCATGGTCAAAACGGCCCTTCAACTACTACAGATCTATAAATGCAAGTATAAATGTATTACTACATTATATGATATATTTTTGATTTAAGTGTTATTTTAAAAAAAAAATTTGTCTTCCCTGTTCTCACGTATACCCTTTCGGGTTTTTACGTACTTACCTTTCCCACCCCCTGACCCCGCTGTACTGTATTTGCCAAGGACCAAGGAAAAACCTCATCCTGAGAGGAAAACCTTGGCCAGGTACAGTCGTCCCTTTTTAGGAGACTCCCGCTCGGCAGTGAATTGTGAGAACAGAGTCCTACAAATTTTTCCAAATTTTGACCGCCGGTGACGGGAAGCGAACCCGGATCATTGGCATATCAGTCTAGCACTCTAACCACCCGGCCACTGCCGCCGGTTCGGTTTAAGTCTTATTTAATTTTCAAGCTTATTCTGAGTCAGAGCATCTAAATTCGATTTAGGCCCAATATTTATAAAAATTCTTTGATCAAAATTTCTAGATTAGAACCTAGTCAGTGTTTGAATAGCATCCTCGAATACGGTATCACTAAAAGACTTGCCATCCTATCCCAATTAGTCTCGATGGACTAAACCTATACCGCATGTAAATTATGAACCAGTAACTATCACCAAGTCTGGTCTTAGCTGCCTTATCAGTCGCCAATTCGATTTAAAGATCAAATTGTGTTTTCCCATGAGGGGGAACATATACAGTAAACGAAAAATGTAGCAATTTTAGCAGTAGCGAAACATCACGCAGGAGGCGGGCGCCCATATAGGAATCGCTCTATCCTATGTCCACTTGTCATATGGCTGGTATGGGGCGGCTGTTTTAAAAGAAGGAACGAAGAATGAACTGCAGCACTACTTCAATTCATCCATGTGATGGATTACATGAAATCGTGAAATCGTGACTACTCACTTAGCTGACAAATGGCAAAATATAATTTTTAATTATCTTCAATTCTACTTAAATATGAAAAAAAAAGAATATTCTGTAAAGTTCGAGCATATTAGAAGAATCGTCTTAAACTTTCAAGAATTTTACGTCAAAACCTGGGAATTAAATTTACACCATTCGCGAAAAACGAATATGAAAGAAACTAGGTTTGATGAGTCTGATAATAGTGAACGATGAATGCCAATCTGAGGAGAAAAAACGGTTGATTCTTCATATTTTTTAAGCTTGTTTGTTTTTCTTGTAAATATATAAAGGAATATACGCTATGTCACGCGTCACAGACCTCGGGGTTTTTTTAGAACAGTAAAAATTTGTGGAATGGAATAAGACACTTTTCTCTCATTATATGTTAAGGAAAATAAAACCCGCTGAACATATATACCGGATTCATCAATTTCCCAAAACTTTAATGGTATTTAATTCGTTTTCAGGTAAAGGGGCCGACCTTGATACAGAATGAATAGAAATCGGAAATCATGACATTTTCGACCCCTGTCCGGTAGCCGTGAACTCAAATCGTCACCTCGAAACCCGGTGGGATGTGGTGTTTGTGCGGGCGATGGGTCTGATCGTGTTGGTTTGTTCATTGTTTCACGATGCATTTATTCCTCGCTTCGACTGGTCGCCTTTCTCGTATACTATGTACCAACCGTGAACGACTTCCGTCGTCGGGGTTACCTCGGGTGACAGGATATCGTTCGTTCAAATGTTTCCCGCATTTATTGTCTGTATGCTAATTTAGTAGAGTGGATATATCGATATTCTTTTTGGATTCATTCGACATCATCGATAAATGAAAATAAAAACATTTTGTGTTTGAATATGAGAAATAAATATTTCTTTCTTCGTATATCATATTCATTTCAAACTATCTATATTGAACATTTTTCTAGATTAAAACGACACAATGGATTGTATGATGAATTCCATAAAAATCAAAAGAAAATTTTGAAAAAAATTGCCAAGCCCACGTCTCAATGAATTGTCTTTTGCATAATTTCATTAACTTTACTGGTTTGAAAAACACGCTAAAAATAAAAAAAAACGCCAAGCTTGCATAAATACACTGCCTTAGTTATGAAGCTACCCCTCTGAGTACAACGCTTATGCTAAAAACGCTTGAAATTTGGTAGAAAATAAAGAAAAAATGTTCAAAAAAGCGTCGGGACCAACGTACTTGAAGCAGTTTTTCATACTAACGTGGATTTACTTTAGAAAGTTCTGCATGCAAAGTCATACTTCAGAATCAGAAAGTACATTGTTGCAGGAGTCGTTTGCTGATTACGAGATAATTATGTGTTTTTTTTCAATCAGTTAGAATTACTCGTTGGATTAAACCCAGGGTTGTCCAGTGATGCAACCCTGGCATCAGGGAAATTTAGGTTATACCATTGAATAATCAGGTTTCCACAGATCAATGAATCTCGTAGAGTCAGGCACCAATGATATTTTTCTCTAGGGACAGAGGGTCAACATAATCCTATAATGTAGGACCTATGTCTACAGGGAGTAGGACTTCTCATCTCATATGGTTTTTCAGAAACCGCGTCAAGTCCGCCGCTCCCGACGCTTTTTTTGAACATTTTTTTTTTATTTTCCACCAAATATGAAGTGTTTTTAGCATAAGCGTTGTACTCAGAATGGTAGCTTCATAACTAAGGCAGTGTATTTATGCAAGCTTGGCGTTCTTTTTTATTTTTAGCATTTTTCCAAACCAGTGAAGTTAACGAAATTATGCAAAACACAACCCACTCGAACGTGAACTGGGCCATTTTTTTTTTTAATTTTCTTTTGATTTTTATGGAATTGCAATCATTTTTCCAAAGAGAAGGAAACTTCAAACATTCAGAAGCTCCATATCAAGCTCTGCTACGTCGGTAGCGACTGAAAGTGGGAGCATATAATTTTGACCCCACAAAAAATTTTCACTTTTCTGTTTTCTTTTAACAACATCAACATGAAAGCAACATGAAGTTTTGACAAGATTCCGTCTTATGATAGGGACAGTTCATATTTCATCTGGACTAAATGCTAGCAGCAATTAACTAAATATTCATTTTTTTCAGAAAATCGATTTTATTCCATATCTTCAACACTAATCAACTGATATCAATTTTTTTATACTCAAAATATTCGTCTTAATTCCTCATATCCAGACCAATTTAAATTTATATAGCGGTCCCTGCAATGTTTTCAAGATATTCTTGATTTTCTGTTCTTCCACGAACTTGCATATCACGAATCCATGCGGAAGCTGACTACCAATGGAATGGGTAGAAAATAAAAATCAAAGAGACAAGCAATGCACAAGGCAATATTTGAATGCCTTCTACCAAATAGGCTCGGTCACATGCTTGTTATAATTAATAGTTAATGAATAAATTAATTCTGTAGCTTTTCCGAATGTTTTTAGCTTCCAAATTTGGGAAATGTTTTTCGTCAACATTTAATCTTCATTCATTTCAAAAATACAATCATTATTTTTAAAAAGATTGCAAATTTCTGAAGCATAAAAAAACCAACGCAAATTATTTGCGAAAAAAAAATTTGTGAGGACAAAATTTCGCGCCCACTTTCAGTCCATCGGTCGGCCCTGGCCAATCACGAAATTCTCTGTTACCGACGTAGCAGAGTTTGATATGGAGCTTCTGAATTGGCCGCAAGACAGAAGGGTACAAAAACCAATTTACAGCCATATTATTAGTCAATGGCAAAACACAATATCACATGATGATAATGTATGTATTACACTACAGTGTTGACAATCGCTGAACCTGAAAAATGAGAATTCGAGTCGCGCTGCCAACTCAGTGGCTCAAGTGTAACCCGTTAGTTGATACAGGTAATCGAAACGGGAGAAATGTGCATAATAGCTCGTTGCTATGTGGATATCTTCGCTAATATTCAACTAATTGAACCGATATTTGAATCAGTGGAAAGCTGATAGACGATTTATATGATGTAACTAAAACCAGTTTTCATCTAAATACTAGCGTAAATTTATTATTAAAAAAATATGGATCGGAGGTAGTGAAAGGGGAAGTTGCGTGGTGTATAGATACTTGGTAGCTCTCGGCAACGTTTCACGCGTAATTAGAGTTTGAAACGTGTACTTGGCCGATACGCTACCGCGTATCTCGATATATCAGTTCTGTTACGTAACAAAATACGCGAAGGATCCAACCAAGTAAAAGAAGTATTTCCAAAATAAAACACCGACAATTTCCAGCGTCATAAGCTGCACATCAGCCCTCCAATAATCATTAAAAGTCCATTAGCAGTGAAACTTGAATTTTATTTTCTATAATCCTCAATTGTATTTTTCAATTTATAGTTCACAACAGTGGAATTATTTTATGGAAATAATCATAAATTGCTTCAATCTGTAAAGGACAGTTCGTAGAAATTTAAATATCACCCAACCCATTCTAATTCCATCATAGAAAATAAAATTTGTATTACTTTATAGCACCATTTATCCCACTCACTACCACATTACCATTTTCCTCATTATTACCCTCTAACGACCCTTAATGATCCCTTACAATATATCCTCCAGATGCCATTTATTGGGGAACTGGCCCAAGGCGCGTAAACCTCTCCCATTTTCCCTACTTTCTATACCTCCGAATTTTGCATGACAACTACTCCAATCATTTTCCAGTCCCTCCCATCACAGGTCTTCTTGACTAATCATTCAGCAAACTAAAATGACAATTTTCCCTCCACTAATTTTCATCCCTTCCATTCCACAGTTCTAACTTGTCTCCAATTTGAAATTTGTAAATCAGTATTACATCCGACATCGAATCGAAAACACCTTATCGGAGGTCATCTAGTGTAAATTTGTAAAATCGTTTTTTTGTTTGAAATATATTCAAGTTTTAAGTGTTGATAGTTGTCGATCATTTCAGCTATCTAAATCTCCTCATCCCTAGCATTCCTAAAACAGAACCCCCCCCCCCCTTTTCTCTATTAAACCAGCTACACAAGGATTAATTCGGCGTGTAGCATAAATTGTAAATATTGTTCTGTGTAGGTCAGAACTTTGGAACTTACAACTCCAAAGTGTTCAAAAACGAACGCAATATTAAGACAATTTAATTCAAGTTCAAATATGTATATTTTATACTATATATTATATATATTTTCTACTTTGGCTGCACGAACCACAATATCAAGAGAAATAGAAATAGAATAGAAAAATGTTTTCGTAAGCGATGCGTGATGAGTTTTGAACATCAGGGAATAATTGAAGTTCGTTAAATAATATTCCAGGGGATATGACTTCGTTTTCGAATGACATCATTTTCTACATAATTTTATTGTATATTTCGCTGCTTGCAGGCGAGCCATAAGAAATAGGGAAGCCATTGAACAAATACAAATACAAATACAAATGTATGTATTTTCTTGCTTTTTAAATCAACAATATTCTTCAGAATGGAAATATTTACGTGGTTTTTAGCGGCGGACTTTTTTGTGCAGCAATAATATATTACAGTTGGTTCCGCAGCAGATGGATGGAAATTCATAGAGATTATGTGGGACTGAGACCATATGCCTATCCCTATAGCACGATATACCTGTAGCAATGAATGGTGCCCCCTACTTGGGTTGAGAGGTTTTTGCACTCAAAAATGTTCATTAACGCTGGTTCTCTACACTAATAATCTAGCAGTTGACTGCCGGCCCAATCGATAATTAAACTTCAGCTGCTCCTCTCTTGTCGTGCCTTTTCATTTAATAAGTTCATTTAACCTATTGTTGCGCTTAGTTACACCCCAAATTGGAATATCGGCCTTGAAAATTGTATTGGCTCCGTGAGATTAAAAAAAATGGAAAAATATTAGAAAGCAACGTATATTAATATTACATATATGTTTCAGTCAACCTGAGTTATGATACTTGAGGATCTACATAGATTCTGTTGGAGGAGACAACAACTAATTGACTTCCTCAAATACAGAGGTGTGACTACGACGCAGGCGATGTGCCTGGAGTGCAATACTTGCAAGTTCACGGACTACTGACGTGATCTATTTAGATGTGAAAAATCTAAAGTCATGATGGACTTATACTATAAACGAACGAAAATAAAGTGTGATCGATTTCTGAGTATTTATGACGAGTCGAGATTTAGCTTTTTAAAGATTCAAATTAAATCATTACTTATGACCACTTTCCTATTAATCGCTAATCCTAGCATACCAGAATCCTAGCATACCAGAATATCGCTCTGAGGAGAACGGGAGATCAATAACCATTATTCGAAATATATTGGGGCGAATTACCGACGTATTAGGTCGATGAAAAAGGAACTGTGATTGGTTAAGTTGGGCGAAGAGGAATGATAGTTAAGGAGGAACTGTAGTGGGGAGAAAAGAAACTTAGATTAAGATGCCCCGAAAAGAAGAAGCAATGGATTTCAGAGCTACGTGAGAGGATATCGCGGTGACCAGTTGTTGTCCAGCAACACGCGGCTCCAAGATTAACATTGATTGTTGATCGGGGTACGCTGGTTAGGTACTTCGGAGCTACAGACACGTACGTGTTAGCCAAAGATTTTAGCACAGGAACCGGACCTATGTCCCTGGTATTCAGCGTGTAAGGCCTGAACTCAGACCTCTAGTACGGAAATATGAGGACGGAGAAGCAGGGGTAGTACGTAGACTAGGAAAATTTACAGTATCGTACTCGACTCACTTACATTTGGTTTGTTCGTCAATTGTCATGACTCTGACTGATCGACCAGCCGCGAAAGATCCAAAATCCGATCGAGCGACATCTTGTCACGCCACAAGATGTGGAACGCTATACAAATATTCCATCTTTAATTTAAAAATCAACCTGCCCAGTTAGTACGGGGCGGCTTTATGGATTCTATCAATTGAGGAATATATCATCCATACATACATTTTTTAAATATATGTAGCCGAACACACACACACACACACACACACATATACAGGATGTCCCAATATGATGTGTACGCCTGAATAAGTGGTTAAAAAGTAGTTGAACGCGAAAATGTTGTAGAGCAAAGTTGTAGGGCTTCGAAGGGGAAAAATAATGAGATAGATATTTTGAGTATAAGTGTTTATGTTTTTATGCTACAAGCATAACTTAGTTTTTCTTCAATGGGACCAATAATTTTGGTCTTACAAAAGTTATTGGGCTCGGTGAGAGGAATACGATAATATGATACATTTCGTTTTTTTTGAAAGGTTTTAGGGTTATTATAAAAAAAAATCGAGAATAATGAAAGGAAAGTCCAGATTAAAATGTTTGCCCATGGTGTGCGATACATCATGTGATTGGGAGCTTCATCTCTGTAAACACACACACACACACAACCTGCGTTAGGAAGCAGAAGCAGATGTGACACTGCTACGTGGCGCGTCCTCAGGTTACGGATGGAGGAATGCTCGCAGGCCCCTGGCTTGAGCGTAGGAGTGAAATAAAATAGCTCCCGCGGACAAAAACTCACGGAGGAATCCAACTCCTAAACAAATGATTTTCAGGGTGGGCTCCCTACAACAGCCCTAGAAATAATGATGATAAGTGATGAGAACACTACATTATCCCACGCGGGCACACCTCATAAGGAAAATCCCG
>JAPYZM010002738.1:1180-14899 GCA_030522845.1 Psyttalia concolor
CCACGCCCCCACCCACCAGGAGCCCCCCCCCTCCTCCCCCCCATAATCCCCCATTATTACGAATTATGAATATGTATCTGCTGTTTGCACAGGCGTTAGCAAGTGAAGCCCCCAAACAAAAGAATAAACTTACCGAATGTATTAATGCACACACTCGGAGTCTCCAAGCGCCTCTCGTCCTCCCGTAACAATCTCATTCTCCTCGCATACAGGATGAAAACAGTAGTTAGCAGGGCCGACGAAAAATAATAAAAGAGTAACCGAGAGCGAGGGATGATAACATGCTCTCTCGCACGATCAACAAAGGGCCCCAAAGTCAGAAAAAGAAAAAAAAAACCCCCGACCGAGAGGACGACATCGGCTTCAAATAGTCGCGCGCAGCCGAACGGCCGGGAGAGAGAGAGAGAGATGCCATATTCGTAACAGAAAATGAAAAAAAAAACAAGAAAATTAAAAGTATGCGGAGACAATGCACTGGGACAAGACGCGGGAGCTCATTTGGTGTCTACCGATGAATGGGTATTCATTATGATGCCTCCCAGTATAACAATCGGGTTCATTTTGTCTTTCTGCTCGTGGCAACAATGGCCTTATAGTCAGTTTCTACCTCGGAATCCGCCATCTTGACTCCGTCGCGATGTTCTTTTGTCGCCTTATAAAGCAGCTTCGAGAAGAAAAAGATGGTTGGTGCAGCTGGGGAGGGGGTGGCGAACGCGGGTGGGGGGGGGGGGGGGGGGGGGGGGGGGGGGGGGGGAGAGGGGGGGGGGGGGGGGGGGGGGGGGGGGGGGGGGGGGGGAGGGGTGTAGGACGGGTTGCACTACGTGACTTGGTTTTGTTTGATAATGTGGAATGCAAGTGTTGGCCTCGCGGGGAGGGGATGTCGACAATAATAGGGAGGGCTCGGGTGGGAGGAATCCAAGGGGGTAATTAATTGTCGGGGCTATTCAATTTTTTTTTTTACGATCTGTTGGGTGAATTATTTTATCGACAGAAGTATCAATTATCAGAACAATTTTTGAGATTTTTTGGACTTTGAGAACTGCTATTTAAATTTGACATAAGATTGAGAACCGACTGGAATGAAATTGCCAGCAATAACTTCCTATCGGGAGGTTCAGAAGTGCAAAAAAAAAATTTGATTCAGTTTTGATTTTCAAATTCAACTGAACTAATTCTTAATTACCAACCGGAAAAATTTCCCCATAAAAAAAATCCAGGGATTCCAGTGAGCGTCGGATTAATTGAGCGGATTAAAAAATGGCAAAAAGTCGCCGAATCCAATCCCTCAGTTTTTGAAATTGGGAGAATTGGAGGAAGGGATTTTGGACTGGTGGGAATTTTTTCTCAACACATCGAGTCCAAAAATAACTGAAGAAAAAATTCTGATATTCTCGGTTCGAGAATCGAATTCTGAGATTTCGATTAAGCCCAATTGCGAGTTTCGAAGGCCTAAATACGATTTAGTTAAATATTTAATTAATTTTTTCAATTTAAAATTTAAAAACGACACGGCCTCCAACGTCTCTATCTCCCTTACGTCCGTCTTCTTTAATGTTATTAATTAATCTATTAATCATCCCAAATAGTATTAAATCAGTGTTAATAAGTGAGCGCATTGTGTATATTCCTTCCTTATATAAATAAATAATAAAGCGTTGTGAGTGGTTAATAAAAAATCGAAAACGCTCAATAAAATTCATTACCTGATTAATAAAACTTATTTAGACGTGTCCGTAATTATTCCGCGACTGCCTCAAATTTTATTGAAAATTTATCAATTTTTTGCTGATAATTTCGGCTAATTAATTATTTTTTCGCACGACCCGGACGAGTATTTTCACCGGCTCGAACTTCTGGCCGTGACAACGGAATAAACGATGCAGTACAACGTGACTTTGTTTTGTTTAATAACATTTTACGTTTGGTTGTATTGATGGAATGCCGGTGGTGGCTTGCGCGTTGGGGGTAGGGGGTGGATAGAGGGGAAATATGTCAATAATAATAGTGGATGAAAATCGTATTGTGATGGGGGCTGAATGGCTCTTCTCATCCCGCAAATAATCTGCTATCGATGTCAATGCAGACGCGAGGAGGAGTCTTAAGAAGGCATTAAAGCCTGTTTGGTTTAGGTTTCGGGAGAGGGAGGAGATTTTAATGGAACATCCGGAGGTGACGGGAGACGATAATACTTGGTATGTCAGATGGAGAGGTACAGGTAGGGATTTCATACGTGTCCGAATGAAAGTTGGAGATGGTGTAATGGGGGTGAGAATTCAGCTAATATTGCGGGAGGTTCGAGGGCTTGGGGGCCAATAAATCCGATGTTAATGATTTTTGGGGGCAATTTCCGATCACTTCTTCAGCTATTTCACGAATGTTTGCCGCTTGAAAATTCTAATTCTAGGGGAGAACCTCCAGCTCAATTATTCCCGTAATTATTTATGTAGAAAATCCATGTCAATACTGGTAATTGTATTTTTAGTCTGAAAAAATTTGTCTTTCACGAAATTTAATAATTTTCCGTTAACGCACATTTCTCATTCTCGGATAAGCGCTCTCATGGTCGCGATAGTCGCGTAATGTCGGTGTCGCAATCATAGTAAATAGAGTGATGGGTAAATAAGTAATGACCGAGGAACAGGTGACAATGCGTACACATAACAAGTGGGCTTAGTGTAGCTATTATATTTCTCGCGTGTACCTATTTTCAGGTGAATTATTAGCATTGCTCGTGTTTACCGTTAGATAAGTACCGTTCAGCATATATTTTTAACTTTTGGGTATTTGATGGTCAATATTTTGAAATATATCTGGAGTGATCGATGCTCAGCCGTCGATTTAATCGGCAGGTGTTTTGAATTTAAGAATAATATTTAATAATTTTTGGGTTCCACTCGGAGTCGCGGCAGAATTGAATTGAATTGATTCGGGACTGGGGGAAAAATTCGGATTCAATTTTTGTTTATCTCCGTTGATAAATAATTATTTAATGCTATTAGAAATGTATTTTTTTTATCAAATGCAATTCTCTTAATTTTTGTATTTTTCAAGGTTTTATAGAATTAAAAGAAAATTATGAATAATGTGTAGTTTTTTTAGTTCGAATATTTAACTTTGGATTTAATAGTGAAATGGGAATTTTCCTCATTCAGAGAAAATGTTTATATCGTTTTAATCGCGGAGAGACCTCTTCTGGAGGAGTGAAATTTCCCGGGAGATTAAATTGCCGGCTAAAGGTATGAGAATGACGAGGCAGTACAGGGTAGCCCAGCCCTCCTGATAGCAGTGGATAAAGGGGAGCACTCGGGGGTGGAAATATGTTTGAGCGGCGGGGAGAACACCCTTCGCTGATACCGAGGGCCCTAGCAAGTGGTAAAACCCGGGATATCTCCCGCCGGCCGTCGGTATATCTCCACTCCCGGAGTATCTACTTTACCTTAGCCTGACAGCCCCTGCAATTTCGACTGGATCCCGTTGGGTATTCTACGATATCCCGGGAATTTATTTTAATTTTTTTATTTCAATCTTTTATTTGCTATTTTTGTCCCATTTTTTCCCTTCCAGAATGATTATAAAATTTTTATTCAAAAATTGCATTTTTTTGTTTAATATAAATTAATCTGTCGAAAAATGTTGAATTATTTCTAAAGTAAAACAAAAAAAATCGGTAAAGCCACTGATTTACAGGAAATTACCTGTAGCCTTTTCCTCAAAAATCGCTCAAAAAAATTTTTCTCTTCCCCCAAAACACCAGAAAATCAAAAAATCTCTTGACAATTCAGAGAAGAATTTTCCCGTATTTCCAATTCCCCAAAAATTGAATTCAATCTGCCATTCAAATTGGTCCGAAGATTAAAAACCGACTGGAATAAAATTACAAACAGTTCCAATGAAGAGTTTAAAAATTAAAGAAAAAAAATTGAATTCAATTTTGATTTTCAAAATCAACTGATGGCCAATTACCCACCAAAAAAATTCCCCGATAAAAAAAAAATCCACCGATTCCCGTGTACGTCGGCCCGATTCAGCCGATAACAAATGTGCAAAAAAAATCGCCGAATCCCTCCGAGATTCCACGAAACACTGTATCCAGGAAATTGCCAAGTGTGGGAGTGATACTGGGGTGAAAACGACAGTGGGTTGGTCGATAAAAACGACTCCCCTGAATAGAGAAGAAAACGAGAGCCCCGATAAGTCGGACTCTCCAACATATAAGTGAAAAGGGAAAAATTTGTACATGCCCCCACCCCCTGGGCGCGCGGGTGAGTGGGGAATCGATATGCTCCGAGTTAAATCCCACAAAGAGATCGGCCTCTTTGCGTCATATTTATTCTGACAGTTTTGCCGAACTAAACTGAAGGACAATTTTGATGAGATAAATGAAAGCCCCCCCTGGCCCCCTCCCCCATCGGCGCGTCCACATGCACCGGGTCCATACCGAGAGCGCTGGCCACCCTGTTATCCCGGCAAAGAGAGCCAAAAAAGATGAAATAAAGAAAGTGAATGAAAAAAAAAATCCAAAAAAAAAGAAGGAGAAAAAAAAATGCTTCTCCCAACGGAGGCAAATCTCTTCTTTGGAATTCGGCCATGCGAAATAAGCCAACGGTTGTGAATACTAACGTGAATACGATGTGGATCGAGTCGCATCATACACACACGTGTTTCTATTGCAACGAACTTTAATACTAAAGTGTCGTATGTGGGACCAATATCTGTATGGATAGTCTCGTGGAGTTGATTCGTTCGCGGTGAGATTCATTTTATGTGCTTCGTGAACATGCACGCTTCGCTGGAAATTCTTTTTCTCTGGTATTGTTGGGATTTGATTAAAAAAATCTTCGAAATGGTTTCGCCAGAGTTGAGACATTATACCCGGGGGAATTTAATTCGGAGATACACGGGAATTACCGCAATTGACAGTATTTGGCATTTGGAAGAGGGGAATTCACTATCGTTGGTACTGGGGGCATTCGTAATTTATCGTAATTTTTTTTTTAGATAATTTCAGCGGTTAATGGTGAGTATTAAATTGTATTTTGATTTTTTAGATAGTATAATATATTAATTTATGGAGAATGTTAAAAAAGATCCTCCCAATATTTTTTTTTTAATTTAGAGTCGGTTGCGCGAGTGCCAAAACCGGGAGGTTCGAAATGGTTCATTTGCGGGTCAAGTGAAGTGCTCTAGAAAATTTCTTACCTTGCTCCTGGCGTAACTCGGGACCTACGGCGTGGACGGGGTTGTCTCTGCTCCCAAAACCGACGCATGTTGACACCGAAGATGTTAAAAATTCTACTAATGAAGAATTAAATCCCACGGGTGGGTCGAACTGTCCGAGAGATCACTGCATCACTTGGTCACTACACATTCTCACTACGAGCACTCGAAAAAAATTGATAATTAAATTCCACGTTCACTATTCTTCACTAAAATCACAGACACAACGAGTACCGACCGGCTATCGCTCGTTCCTCACTTAACTGAGAAGTAAACACCCAAAATCCAGGTAACCCTGGCCGTAGTTGAAGGTAAACAAATCGATGACGCCTTTTGTTTTGATATACCTTCACTCGATCTCTTCAAAATATCATGTGAATATAAATTCTTCCGCAATACTAACTATTCGTCGTAAATTGTATTTAAAGTGAGGTGAAACCCGAGTTGAAAAAATTGAATTTTGCGGGAACGATTCAAAGGTTTGGGAATTATTGTCGGGAGTCTTTATTAACATTTACCGAACTAATAAATTAATTGTAATAATTTAAAGATAGCCATTGCCGCCAAAAAAAGTTACCCCGCATTTTTTTAAAAGAAAATTCGGAATAAAAAATGGGGAAGCCTTGCGCTGTTTGTTAATAAAAAAAATTCCAAGAATTGTAGTTTGTTAAGAAAAAAAAAGTTCAGAGGTTTGGATAGAGTTGAAGAAATTTCGAGTTTAAAAAATATTTTCCAGCTCATGCACCCCAATTTACAAATTCACTCGGAGTATATAAGGTGACGGGGTATGTAATAGTGAGCCAGGGTGGGAGGGGGTGCTCGGCCGACAATGAGAACATTCTTCGTCTACAATAGCATTGACAATCGGCCACGAATTCACCTCCCGCATATCAATGAAAGTACAGCTTTGTCCGTAATACCCGACTCCCTCTCTTTTTTTTTTCGTCCCTCCACTTTTTTTCGTTTTTCACTCTATCCGACTGTATGTGTCCACATTATACCCACCGGGTCGTGTGGATTTTTCTAAGTATACAAACTCAAAATGATGTATGATTTAATGCTCTATTTCTCCCACTGTTGGAGGTTCACCGATTGCGATAAGGGGCGGGGGGCCGTCGGAGTTGATGAAAAAGACGATTTTATGCTGCGGCGGGTATCATCAGTTCTATACAAACAATGAGGCCGCATTCACTGGTACATTGTTGAAAGGGACAACTGCGTTATCGTAGACAAACCTGAAATCACTGACGGTATCATCACCCCAGATCCGATTATGAGGGTAATAAAAACCGTTGTTGGGCGGTTAATGCTGTATAGGCCGATACTCTCTCACTACCCCCGGCGAACATTTTGCATTCAATTCGTACGCGATTTATTATTATGGGAGGTTCGTATCGGGTTTTCCCAGAAATTGAATAAAAATATAATAAAAGAAAGCCTTCGGATTGGCCACTTCGCGAATGTTAAAAAAATTTTCACCCAAATTCCCAGACTTTTTGGGTATTTTTTATATTTGAGGTAATTAAATTTTCAGGCGACCTCACTGTCAAAGTTAAATAAGCATTAAAAATTAATTGCCACCCGAATTCGGAATAAAGAAAAAATTCAGAAGACTTTTAACTAATTTTTTTCTTGAAGACAAAATTTTTTTATCTAATTTGAATAATTAATTTCTTGGACTCGTGAACAATTATTTATTTAATAACATTTGTTGTCAGAGAGGGATAGCCAGACAATGCAAGTATCATAATTAAAAATATAATAAAAGAAAGTCTTCGGATTGATCACTTCGCGAATGTTACAAAAAATTTCCGTGAAATTTCCGAATTTCGTCGATATTTTTACAATTTTATATTTAAGGTAATTAAATTTCCACTCAACCTCACTGTCAAAATTAAACAACCACTAAAAACAAATTGTCACCGGGATTTTTAATCAATAAAAAAATCAGGAACTAAATCGTTCCTGATTTTTTTCTTGGGAAAAAATTGTTTGATGTAACTTGAATAAATAATTCCTCGACCTCCAGAGCAATTATTTATTTAAAAACATTAGTTATTGACGCATCCGAATACGCGTTCGGTTGTCGAACGATTCGGCGAGTGATAACCAGACAATGTAAGTACCAAAATGCAGTCATGAGTGTAGTTCAATAATAAATAATCAGAGTGGTAAACGACAGTGGGTAGTCAGGCACTGTCGGTACCCTCTATTGTCCGGCTCCTGTTGATTTCCGGCCCTCCGCGGGGAAGACGACTGGCTGATTGTGTCATTGTTTCCTATCCCACTGCGATGCGCATAGGAACCGACAGTCTACAACACAACGCAATACACTCGCTGGGTATTATACTCTTATTGGCGTAGCTCGCCCATTTGCATAAAACATTTCATTTCGATTTTCAAACTCCATCAGCGTATTTCTAACCAATTCAATTTTTTCACCGTGTCCCAGCCATTTATTAAATAAATCGCACTTAATGCGACTGACTTTTCTTACCTGAAACAGTCAAAAACTAGTTCTAAAATTCCTTGACCAGTAAAAAAAAAAATTTTATGGCTAAAATAATTGTCCGGGGCTTTTCCAAATATTATAAATAAAAGAATATATTTTACTAATAATAAGCACTTGTAGAGAGACGCATGGATACGATAAAAATTATCCAACCGGCCAGTAAAAATTGTTAAGTCCTCGCTAAAAATTCCCCAGACGTGGCTGTAATTTTTGCTGTAAATATAATTAAATATAATGTAAATATAATAATTTTTGGGAGAAAAATTCGAGTCACGTAATTTTTTGGAAGTATAAAATCAACCAGAAATCTCAAGGATCATTACACTCTAGACCCTAAAAATTATCTTTACCCTTTTACCCTTTTAACCGTTAATTTTCCTAGAATATTTCCCTACGTCTGGGAAAAAAATCTGATCGTCTCAAAAATATGAGGAAATCACTAGAAACCTTTGAGCCCTGATGGCTCCACCCCCGCAAGCCGTGGAGACCCGGGGATATATATAACACAAATAAACATAATGTAAATATAATAATTTTTGCTAGAAAAATTCACTCCTTGGGGAATTGAGCTTCTGAAGGTAAAGCGAAAGTAAAAAAAAGCTGATACATGCCAGTATGTGGGATAAGATCATCATATTTCCTGTGGACACTCATATATAAGGAAAACTTATGCAAGACGTAAATTCCGAAGTTCTTTCCAGGGGTTTATCTTATCAGTCGGACAGTTTGCTAGTAACTGTGACTCGGACACTATTTGAAAATTGAAAAATCTACCCGTCGCATTCTCGCCCTTTCGATCACTATCCACCGGATGTTCCGGCCTGAGGCGCGAGTGTCAGTGTCAGCCAATGGGCGAATAGAGAGAAGGGCCACGGGGCGGGAGGGGGGGACAATAAAAAAAAATTCAATTGTGAGAATTGTCCCTAATGCCGTGAGACAATTGTTATTATTAATGGGACTTTTGCCAGTGGCGCAGATAAGGAGTCGCTTTTGGCCCCCGCTCGGAGTTCTATTATGCTTCCTTTCATATTTTCCCTCTCGCCTTTTTCTTCTCTCCTCTTCTTTTTTTTTCTTACTCCATTTTCCATCCAACTGTTATCTTAGTACGACGAAGGCGTGATTGCCTTTATGGGGGAAGAAAGGGTCTTTTGCCGCTACGATAATGTCGTTTTGTGCGCGCGGCGTGCAACCACGAGACGCCCCGACGCTTATCAGAAATAAAACTCAAAGGGGTCGAGCCTTTCGCAACTCCAGCCACTCGCGATTCAAGATGCTTGTGCTGGGTGGAATAAATAAATCAAGAATTAGGGATATTGTTTTTGGAATTGGTGATATTGTCTCGTGATTGTGAGAGATTTTTATTATTTTAGTCTGCGATAATTTAGAAATTTTAGCCCTCAATTTTTCGAGCATTTGGAGGTACTCAAAAAATATTGCGACAGGTTTCTTAATTGTTTAACAATTATTTGGCAATATTGGGGGGGGGGGAAGACACGTTTAAGGACAATTTAATCTGTTGTCCGCGTGATTGTGAGAGGAGATTTTTATTATTTTAGTCTGCGATAATTTATGGAAATTTTAGCCCTCAATTTTGGGAGCATTTGGAGGGACGCAAAAAAAAGTGAAAGGATTTTTAATTGTTTAACAATTATTTGGTAACGTTGGTTGGAAGAGACGTTTAAGGACCATTTAATCTGCTGTCCACACCACAAAATATGTTTTTTTTTAATTGCAAAATGAATAATTCTAATCGATAATTTTATAAGGGAATTTTTTAACGTCTAAATAATGCAAAGAATTCACAAAAATTGTCTGGTCGATTCATGTTTTTCTATATTTAGCCACAATTTTACATAAAAAATTCAGTAACAAAACAGAACTCAATGTTCAACTCAAACTTGAGGATTAACAAAATAAATTAACGGAATACTGATGACATTTGGTGATTGTTCGCACTTTATTCTTAATAATTAAATCTAAATAATAATGTACATGGATTAATCGAAAGTACATTGAGTCTACAACATCGCTTGTCAACTAAATCATTAATGTGTTAATTTACATGGACAACGTAAATTATCAGTCGTGTTGGTAATTAATAATTAAGTAATTAAACACTAGTTAATCCGTTACTCATCTCGAACAAATAATCAATGAATCGATTGAGTGATCGGCTTCTTACTTCAATTTATGATTACAGATTATTTATTAATCGTATTATATACATGCAGATATGTATAATTCACGGAAAATTTGACAAAAATATTCCGACTCGATTACAGTACGTTTACATTGAGATCTTCGACTCGTGAAAAAAAAGTCTCTTTTTTATTTATTCAAATAACTGTTGGATTTTATCTCGTTAACTAATTAGCATTGACTACATGTTCATGGAACTCTAAATGTTTATTTGATTAGAGTGAATTTTAAATACAAACACAGCACCGTCAGTTTTTAATTAACATTCTAGAGCTAAAAATTCATAATTAGGATGAATCCGTCAGAGTTGAAATGCAATTTGTGCAGCTGTAAAAATTCATTTGGCTCTGATTATATTTTCACTTGAATTTTAGATGATTTCAACAGCTTAAATTTTATCTCCCCCCACCTAGAGACATATTCAATAAAAATTACGGAAGAATTCACGTAATCTGCTGGCGTGAGTCTTTTTCAACCAATTTCTATGGGAATTGAATAGAATAAATCTCTAACGTTCAGTAAATTCTCCAGTCTATCCCCCAAAAAAAAAAAAAATTCGAGTCACGTAATTTTTTGAAAGTCAGTTTTTTAAAATCAACCAAAAATCTCAAGGATCATTACACTCCAGACCCCAAAAATTGTCTTTACCCTTTTAACCGTTAATTTTCATTGAATATTTCCCTACGTCTGGAAAAAAAAAATCTGATCACCTCAAAAAACTCTCGAGCCCTGATGGATCCACCCCCGCAAGCCCCGGAGCCCCGTGAAAACAACCCCCCCTCAAAATAAATTGCATAATCCCTTACCTCAGCGGCGCTCGCCGTCAAAATTATCGCTCATCATCGACAACCTCGACTGGGCCATTGGAACTGCCGCTGGTAGCCGTGAAATTGGCCGGACGGTTAATCGGCGAGAGAATGGGCTCGACTCTCCACCAATCGGGTGGTGTTGTCCAGCAGCTGGAGACGAGGTTCCCCCGGAAATTGATATCAGGGAGAACCGGAAGCGGTCTTCAAATAACATGACTCCTGGTCGCTGTGATCGTGGGTGAGCATGAAGAAGCTGGTGATGATGATGATGACGTTAAACTCTGGACTGAGAAGGAGTTGTCGTTGGTCGTTGGTGTCCCCTCCTTGCGTTCAGGTGTCGTGGAGATGGGAGGATAGATCTTCTCCTTGACTTTATCCCCCTTCTCGACAGGGACGACAGATATCGAGGGATAGATTGTCATGCTGGTCTGCTCATTGGTCTTAGGTCGATAGTAGAAATCGTCGACGGTTCCATCCGGCGGGCGTCGCTCGTCGTCGAGGGAAGTGGTGAAGGACTCGTGGTCGGAGCTGATTTTGCTGAGGTTCTGGGGTAGATACGACTGCCTCTTGACGTCGTCCTTGCTCAAGGAGGGACTCGGCGGTGAGGGGCAGCTGCAGTTGCCCTGGACACAGGAGGTTGGGGAGGCCGTCGTCAGTCGGGGCCAGCCGGCCATCTGGTGGTGATTGCTGTAGAAGGAACTCGCCGACCCGTAGATCGCCTGGAACGTCAGGTCCGCCGCCAGCTTTCCGCCGTTCAGGCTGTCCCCACTGAGCTTGTGCTGGATCGCTGGGTAAAGGGAGTACGGAAAGGAGGGAAAGAACCTGGGGATCTTCAGGTCGTCGTGGCTGAGGAGGTGGTGATGATGCGCTGGCGGCAGGGACGGCGGCAGGAGACCTCTCGATATACCCCCGAGGGAGTCGTTGTGAGGGGATAACAGCGGGGACAGACTGAAACCGAATTTGTTCTCCTTCTTCAACAGCGACTTTGGCTTTCTTCGCGGACGATATTTGTAGTCTGGGTGCTCCTTCATGTGGAGGGTTCTAGAACAAGTGCGGATCAGGGATTAATTTATTTATCCCCACACTCTCTAATAACCATTCCATATTCGGCAAAACTAATGAGACTGAAGACTTCGCGTTCGACCTCTGGATAAAATTTCGTCGGTCTCTCAATTTTCCCCCAATAGTTTCCATTTAAAAACAACAACATCATGACAATAACTTATTGTTTTACTGAGCAATGTTAATATCAAAATGACAATTTGGTAGTTCATTGAATTTATTAAATACTTTGCGTCCGCTTTTTTTTTTAATCTCCCAAATTTCCCTGGGCCATTGGACAGTTACTCGCGCCCGCCCGCACGGAGAAAAAAAGTGAAAGAATAATTACGAAACAAGTCACGTAATCCGCCCGCTAAAATTCCTTTCCTAAATTTTTCTCCGAATTACCGAGAATAAGTCTGTTGCATCTTTGAAAATCCCCGGAAAAGTCACGCAATTTTTTTTTTAACTTAAACTCCAAGAGTAATTTTCTCCAAGAAATTTCAAAACTTATTACGGCTCAGAAAATAGAAATTACGAAACATTCGGCAAAAATTACTGAGCGTTTCTGGAAATCTCCGCCAGACGATGAACTTTGCCATGTCAGGCAGATGAGTAATTTTTACGGAACAGGTAAAATTTAATTACGTGACTTGTTCCGTAATTTTTACTGGATACATCCCTCCGTGCGCACCTCCGCCCACTGGATAATGAGCTCATCAATTAATTTGTCCCGCTAATTGCTGGCAGTGCAATCCAGGTAAGTCCACCGAGAAAAATAATAGCCAAAGGGGGGGGGGGGGCCGTGAAGGACTCGGACCGCGTCATACAGCATTTGAATACCGAGAGGAGCATCATTGAAACGGCCAGCGTATATAGGTAGCCGGGCGTTGTACCGGGGGTTGAGAGGGGTCGCGCACACTGAGCCCCCGTAGCGGGGAGCAAATCCTTTTAAATCCACACAATTGCGACAATGGAGCTTTATTTGTTATCTCGAGGGCCACATTGTGAGTTGCCGTGAACGAACGGACAGATTACGTTAAGCCAGTGACAGCGCGGCTTCAACGGAACGCCCGGTTTTCTATACTATATCTCTATATAGATATAATGTACTGGTGCAGACCAGGCTGTTCCACCGCCAACGACTTATCATCCCGCTTTTTATTTTTACGATCTCGCTCCACATAAAAATAGATTTCACATAATTCCGTGGGGTGGTCGGGTGGGCTAGCCGAGGGGACAAAAGGCCGTTTTGTCTTTTTTTTATTGAACTACTTAGGAGGGATTTTATTTGAATTTATGGAACTCCGGGTGACTTACCTCAGGCGCTTGGCCTCGTCGATGAAGGGCCTCTTCTCGGACTCACTCAGGAGCTTCCATTCCGCCCCCAATCGCTTCGATATCTCGGAATTGTGCATCTTCGGATTCTCCTGGGCCATCTTTCGACGCTGGCCACGAGACCACACCATAAATGCATTCATCGGGCGCTTTATGTGCTCGTTATGGAGTGCTTTCGATGACATCTTCGGGGATTTTCTCTTGCCGGGGTATCCTGGAGTTGATGAGGGAACGGCTCACCTGATGCTGGTACACATGTCGGTGCACATGATTTTAGGGGATTTAATTTTATTTTATTTTTTCTTTCGCTCACTGGGTTTGGTTTCGATTGATCACTTGACACTTCACTTGTTGATAAATAATTTTTGAACTAGTTGGTAATGAGACCAGGGGGCTTGGGGTTATTGAGGGATTGGTGGCGGTATTGGGGGGCTCAATGCAGGTGGAGTGCCGTTGAATTGAGGACGACGGAAAGGGAGCAGACGTCGTGCTTCACTCGTTGACGTATTACAAAGTGACAAAGTATGTTACACTGGCGGGTCGAATTGCGGTTGTCGTCTACTGTGCGCAACACAGCAGCGGTTTTCGGGGTTTGTCTCAGCA
>JAPYZM010002739.1:0-20067 GCA_030522845.1 Psyttalia concolor
AAAACCCCATAACGCCCATCCGGCATCATATTTTGCCGTAGTGATTTTAGGGTTTTCGAGGTTGGGAAGTATGTAATACCAATTCCCGTACGAGAAAGCCCTAGAAGCAGTACGGCAAAATAAATTGTTTAACAACATGTTTATCCGATGGTTTTTGTCCATCTGCAATAATTGTAATTATACTGGCTTCTTTGCAGTTATGCTGTAAATAACTTTTAATTAATTGCTCCCATTACTGTCTTATTATTTAAAAAAAAAAAACAGAATTTCGATGTCAAGAACTTTGAAAAAATAAATTACATTTTTTTTGCTGAGATGTTTAACAAATGCGATGATCGTGAGAGGTGATAGACGATGGCCGAATATTAAAATTATCCTCCTGATTAATATTAATATCACTCAGTTCAAATTTATTACCGGTTCAGATCGTGCGTCAAATTTCCCGAGAATTCTCAATTGCTGAATGTCTCAATGAATTGGTAGTTCTGTCAAACAAATACTTGACTCAACTACCGAATTAAATTGACGCAAAGTCTACTCTTAAAATCAGAGAATTGGATTTAGTTGAAACAGGGGCTAATGTACTCAATAAGTGATTGTTCAAGAAAGAATGCTTGCTCAATGAAAATTGTAGATATACTGACTCGTTGAAGCGACGATCTTCGGTGATGTCTCGTTGATATGACTGTTGAGGCAGAGGTCGGAGATCTTTGACGAATTTTTAAGTTGAAGTTCTCAATTAATTTTCGAGATTCTCTTACGACTTTAGTTGCGTTTCAAATGCTTCTTTTTCATGATATTCAAATAGTATGACAAGTTTTAACCAAATTTCAGTCCAGAAGACACAATAATTGAGTAGAACATCCATTTACATCCTTGACAATCGTTGTTTTCGGCAGTTATATACTATTTCAAGGCTTTCACAATTTGTATTAATAGAACTAATAAACAATTTCTCCATATCCTCTGCACAGATGAAGATGAAGATTCAAGTCCAGTTCAAACGCCCACAAATGGTGGAAAAATTCGCAATGGAGGCTCTCATATTCACCTCTGGCAATTTCTGAAAGAACTCTTACAAAGTCCTGGGCTCCATGGATCCTGCATCCGCTGGTTGGACCGGACAAAAGGTGTCTTCAAAATCGAGGACTCTGTTCGAGTGGCAAGACTCTGGGGTAAACGCAAGAACAGGCCAGCGATGAACTACGATAAACTCAGTCGTAGCATTAGACAATACTACAAGAAGGGCATCATGAAGAAGACGGAGCGAAGCCAGAGGTTAGTCTACCAGTTCTGTCATCCGTACAGTCTTTGAAGCGCTGGAGAAAAGAAAAACATGATCTCGATCTTCGTTCTGATGTAAAAAAATGTAATAACGATGATAAACAAATCTAGTAGAGGGAGGATAAAATAATTCGAGTCGATGTGACATCCTTCGGATCTAAGATAAAATCATTATGAGAAGATCGTTCAACATGTGTTTTATAGAACTTTCCTATTCCACTGATCATCGCAAAAATAACAAGAGTATTTAATCCAATTAAACTAACTCACGTCTAAAATTGTTGAATTATCTTTTGAATCGGTGATGGAAGCGAAAATATTCAAAGACTTCTCACGGAAATTTTTTTTGGCTGAATAAATGTCATCACAGATTTCACTCGATAATGGCTCCCGTTCGCGATATTAAGGCAATTAATAAAAATAGGTATGACTCGACTAATTTTATCACTTTACCACCACTTACCTTTTTTATTATTAAATTAATAATAAAGATGGAACGTTGATCGAGACGGGAGATGACACAATGCTTCCGGTTCTTTCTGCCGAAAGACTTTCGAAGCTATCGTGTGGCTGTATACATTTTTGCGTGAATGATGAATCAACTTACAAACTATGAAGATTCAATTGATTGTGATTGATGAGTGATTTAACAAAAAAAAATCCACCGTGATTGGGTTATTGCGTCGACAACTGATGTTAATCTACGGCTGGGTGATTCAAGTACGCCTATTTTCGGCGATTATTAGACTTAAGAAAAATGTTTTAAGAATTCTCCTCATTTTTCCCCCTTTTTCCCCATTTCTTTTTTTCCGATTTTCGACAGTGGAGGTACGTCCACTGTTGCAATAATTTTTTGTCCTTTACGAAAACTCTGAATTATTCGTTAAGCCAACTATTGTTTTTTTTTAGCCTCGTAGATATCTTTTCTCACGATTGCTTGCTGGTCCTCTTCGAGTTGCTCTGTCAGGTGAAAAAAAATTAATATTTTTTTTGCCCAGTCGTTGGTGCTGTCTGCGCGCGCGGAACTTTTCGTTGCTGCGCGATGGCCATTGTCTGAATAATCGAAGAATTATTGATGAGAGATAAAAAAGAAAATCAGATGTATAATTCATGTGAGAAATTCTGTAGAAAGTTTTTCAAGTTTCTGTCAAAATTATTGCTATTATTGTTACCTCTGCAAATACTTCAGTAGAAAAAACGTGACTGATTTCATGTGAAAGCAAGTTAACTTGCGATAAATCTTCTCTTAAATTCAGATGTGTAAGATACTCTATCCACTCGAGGATTATTGTTCTACTGATTAATTTTTCGGAAAATTGAGAAACATTTTTATTGGGAGATTTTCTGAGCCTCAACAAATGTCTTCCATACGATGATTAATTTTTCTTATGATATTCTGACACAACGATACAGAGCTCTTCAGCTCGACTTGGTCCGGTGATTTTGGTCCCATATATCTATGATATATTAATCTTTGTATGTTCCATGAACGATTTAGATATTAAGGACACTCACTACGTTATTACTTCACCTCAACTAAAACTACAACTAATTAAAACAATGACTCAATTGGGTCGAAATTCAATGACTAATCTTCTCACAAATGAATTATTTATAAATTATTATTATTCTTAATGCTCATTGTTTCTCTCTATCATCGGGATTGCGGTTTGTTTGTTAATGTAAGTTCAGAGATTTTTTTTTCTGCATTTAAAAAAATTATTGAGATAAACCTCCTTATCCTTCGCAGATGCAGTTTTGTTTGATGTTTAGTTAAGTTATTTATGTACTTCAGTTCTCTTGTAAGTTATGGTCTCCTTTGGAGATATTTAATACACATTTTAAGAAGGTTTATTATTATTTTGTATATAAAGCGGTAGAAGTTGATGGAGGAGAGGTTTACACGTATTCATACATGTTTTTTGATTCAAACGTTTATCAAGATTATTGTGCATGGTGAGAAAGTAAACGTGTTATAGTTTTGAGAAGTATAAACATTTTTAAACTGAGATACGTGACTTGTTTTGTGACTCGTGATTCACGAATCTCTGAAATCGAAAAGAGGGAAACGGAGATCATATGCATTATGCATTTAGAATTTTAATCAATGCGTTATGAACAAGTTGTCATAGTTTTTTGTTTATTTGAAATTGTAAAGAATGCCTCTTCCTTTCTGCAACAAAAAAATATTTTAAATTTTGACAATGAAATTGAAAAGAGATTACGATTTTTTATTTTAATAAACCATAAATTCCGTAACAATTATAAACATAGGGAATCGATTAAATAAAGTAGAAAATATTGTAATCACTGTTGAATATTTAAAAAATTGAAAACCTGAAAAGTGCCTAAATGATTTTTTCTTTAAATTGTGAATATCGATGAATACATACAATCAATTAGCGCCAATGTTCATCTATTTTTTGAAAGGGTATTTTCAGCTGTAAAGTATGAATATTAATTTAAAGGTAGCGGACAAAGTGCAAACATCTCGTTGAAATTAATTGTTTAATGGCGGCACTATTACCGAGAATTTTCGAGTATCCTCTCCCTAGGGGGCTAACAACTCTCAGGGAAGAAGGAAGGATTTTCAAACACTCCTCTGTTCGTTGTCGGTACGAAAGCGAGTTTACATAATGGGATCGTAAAGTGTGTAGACTGGGATACTTACTTGCTACATGGGACGGTATAACCCATCGGTTTAACCCGTAAGGGTCTGAGGGTCTTTCCACGCTACAATATTGATGTAATCCTAACGCGTCATCACTAATAATTAAAAATTTAATGACCGAAAATTCCTGCAAAAAAAATTGAAAGAAAATCTCGATACTACTACAACAAAAAATGTGACTGTTTATTTTCCTATGAAAAGGGGAAGATTCAGTCAAATAATCAAGGACATTAAGAATTTTGCGAAATTCATTTTGCCAATGTTTGTAATTCTCAAACATCATTGGAGAATTTTATCGATGACTTTCGACAATGAATAATTTTTTCTCTCGATAAACTTCAAGGGTATAAAGCGTGGGAAATCCCGTGTACACAAACCAAAGTACCGCATAAATTGATATCAACATTTCACGATTCTATTAATGTAACTTCAACGTTACGATCTTTATGACACATAAAATTCGAACTTCTCCTTCATACAGATTTGCGTTAATGTACCCATTACCATGCTCTCTAACTTATCCAGAAGGGAATAAAGAAAAAACTAAGAGTAATGAATGTACGTAGAGAACAGAGTTACATTACCAGAATAATGTACACGTTTGGGTGCAATATCAAGGCTACATATCATTATCACTGGTGCCCTCCACTTCACGATTAATCTTTCCTTTCTACCAGAGAACGAGATATCGAATTATAACGTAATGTAACAAAGTCATGACAAATATTGTAAATTTTCTATTTAAGATAAAGAATATCTGGAAATCAAGTGAACATATTCGCTATGTCACTAAAATGTAAAAATTTGAACAATATTCATTGTTTATGTTATAAAAGTTGGGAAAAATATTTTTTATAAATTTGATTGAAAATATTTAAAAAATGTATCAAAGTGTTGTTACTTCTGTTTTGTTATCCCTCTCCTTCCAACTAATTACAGTAGATCTGAAATACCCACTGATGTTCAGGATGAAATAGAATAATTTGTTAAATCACGTTAATAATTATTCTACACAACTTCTTTTGTTTGATGGAATCTTTTAAATTTCAACTTCTTTGATGGACTTCTTTGATGGAAAATAGTTGTTACCGGTAAAAAACAACTTCACTTACTCATATTTTTCATTTACAGGATCATTAATTTACAACATTTAACATTCTATGCTTTTGCCAGGAACCACTGGTTTTTCAATTACAAAATTCTATAAAGTTAAAACATGAAATTAACAGTTTAACTATCGTAAAATGAAATTCTAGTCACAAAAACATCAAAATGTAGGACTTTTTTGAGAATTAAGTAAATTGACGAAATAAACATACAATTTTACACAAAAACTTTATTTTTGAATAGTGATAGTTAAATGAAAAAAACACAATTGACTGATCATCTAAAAAATGACGAGTGTCAAAACATGAAAAACTGGTCCACTCAATTGATATCTCCAGTGGAAACTCATAAATTAATGATTTGGACAGAAGAAAAATGAAATAAATTTGTTTTTCATTGTGCATTAACAAGTGCACATTTCAGGACAGTCAATTAACCAAAATCTTTAACAAAATCATTCATAGAAAATAAAGACCTTGTCAGTGCAGAAGTCTGCATCAGCGGAGAAAATGAAAGCAAAATCCAAAGAATCCTAAATATATTAATATATTTTTCATTGTCTTCTTGGAACTGATGAAAGCCCCTGCAGTTGTCTGATGTCCAGTGCAGAAGTACAATGGACCAGTGTAATATCCCTTTTCCTCCTCATGAAGGCTTACGGTCTCTCTGCGGCATATAAGAGAGAAACTTGGGAGAAAGATAAAGAGACTTGGACGTACCATAAATTCAGCATAAAGCCGACACGATCGAGCACCGGGGGAAACTCACTGGGGGCCTCGGGCATTCCAATTTGAGGTGGGAACACGAGGGATACATTTTTTTTTTCGTATTCTATTTTCCACTTTTTTTTTCTCTCTCTCCCTCCCTCCCTCTCCCTGTTTTTCCTTTTTTTACATGCAGGGATAACTGTGCGATATGAATCACGGGTGCTTGGGCCATTTTGTAAAAAGGTACACGTTGCATTATAGATATACGCTTATGGACATATCGGGATGAGTAAACCCCATTGGATCAGATGGAGACGCTGGAATATGAAAAAAGTAAAAGGAGGAAGATGAGTACGAGGCGAAAAAGAAGGCGAGGTTGATACCAACTTTGCACTGGGGCGCGAGTTGTGGGCGTTTCCTGACTGATTTACAGGATTTTAATCGTACAATTAATCTAACACCTTGTTGCAACAACACCTCCACCATGCAGATCGAGGGGTGAGGGTGGTGCAGGCAGAGTTCGGGATATTATGTAGTGGTGGAGAGGTGAAGATAAGGTGGGAATAAAAAATTTAATGAACATTGAGAACATTGATCCGTTGCTCGTGTGGAGCAGAAGCCCAAGATATCGAACATGTATTATGGCCAAGCATTGGCCATGCACTGACCAAGCTATCGCCAGTAATGAGTACTCATACCGCATACCCCGAAAAAAATTATAGATGCAACTTACTACAAATCTATACGAGAAATATGTAAGCTCTCGATGCAATGTAATCTACAGATGTAGAGTTGTAATCTTCCCTTTTTTTTCCTTCAGCTACGATAAAACTGAATATTACAGAAAGTTACTTAACAATTATACATTGATAGCGCAAATTGCTCACAATGGAAGCTTCAATAGTTTAAATAAATGACTAGTTATCGTCTAGTTTTTTAGAACAAAATGATAATGTAGACTTTTTAGACAAGTACCGTGGAGGTAGCAGTATCCGAACGTCTACTAGTATCCGAACGTGAAACAATTTTTTGTCACTCAGTCCGTAAAGCACTACTTCACGGCCGCTCCGCGCCGGTGAAACACCGCCCACAGACGTCGTGCCAAAGAATTTTTGAGTTGGAACCCTCTGAATAGCAGGTCTTGGAGGGATTGGAGGGATTGGAGGGAGTAAAACGCAAGCTTCCAAAGGACTTTTAGATTTGACGACGTCGTGGCCATGATTAATTGCATTGTTTGTCACTCAGTCCGTAAAGCACTACTTCACGGCCGCTTCGCGAACAAAAAAAAATGTTTGACACACGGCTGTGAAGAACTTTTCTGCCTCATATGATTACAGAACTCGGCTTCGGCTCGTCCTGTAACCTCATATTCGCCAGAAAAGTTCTTCAACGGCCTAGTGTCAAAATGTACTATTTTCGCATTCATTAGTAATTTCGGCGAACTTCGTTTCTCGGAATTATCGTCCAACGGTTGTAAACAAAAAAAGACACTTCAATTTAGCAGATTAAGTAACGGTTACTCATTTTGGATCGTGAATTCATATTTAAAATAATTTTTTTCTGGCGGCCTGATGCAGCGGGGCGCCTCCGGTGGTCATTTTTTAACTAAAAGGTAAGAGCCGCTGCAAAGTGTATTGTGATAAACATACAATATGTAAGTAACTATTCTAATATTTTGCGTTTAAACTTGAAGCTAATGAATGAATATAAACTTCAAGTTGATAAAAAAGATTGTTGTACACTCAAAATAAAGAGAAATTACGTATTCGGGTACTAGGCCAGTTGGTTAGCACTGTGACGCAGTATCCGAATGCGTGTTTTTCTATATTATAACCTCAATTAGTACCTTTTGTTATTTATGATATTTAAATGTTTCTTATATAATTAGAAAATGTAAAATTACGTCATTCAATATTTACAATGCAGGGGGAAAATAAACATAAATAAAGAAAAAAAGAAGAAGAGTCAACAGTGTTGATGAAGAGAGGAAGAAAGAGATGAAATTTAGAGAGGACAATAAGAAAACAAGTGCCAATTGTTGCCAAATAAGTGAAGAAGGAGTTTTTGGAAGAATCTAAATCAGAATCTGATACAAGTCCAAAGTCCAAAACCCCAAAGAAGCGTTTACAGAAAAGCGTTACTCGCAAATAATTATCTGCATAAAAAAAATGATCTAATGTTACTAATGATAATTTTAACATATAAAGTTTAACTTTGTAATAGTTTCTCTAAAAAATTTGGAAAATAATCAAAGTGTGCACATTATTTGAGTTTGGAAGTAAAGGAAACCATTAAGTTCGGTTACTGGGCCCCCTAACGTTCGCATATTAGGCCAAGGTGATTTTGACTTTCGGATACTAGGTGTTTATACATCGGCTCTATTTATATTAATATTAATTCAGTCGGGACTAATTTCGACGGTTTATTATTTTCCTCGCATTCAAAATATCACAGAAGTCCTCATTAATTCTTATGCTCAAGTATCTTCCGCTTCTATTATAAAATAACATTTTCCTTCCACTTACTGATAAAATTTCTCAATTGAATTCGAGATCAATGTATCAATGTAATGTAGATATCTATCTAACTGTGTCAATTTCATTCTGACAGAAAAGCCCGTTCGTATTTTATTCAACCGCGTAATCTACGGCAATGGGCCATTGATAAAATTTTGTAATTCAATATATTTAAAATATGCAAATTAATTTTGTAATCAAATTCGTTGATAGGCCTCTTGACTTCTTGTTAACAACAGTTTCATTCCTTCGTTTCTATACTTATTATCATTTCAAGAATCGGCTGGGATATTAACTGAGAAGAAATTGAATAGAATTAACTTTATATTGAATGATCTTCTTTTATTCCATTATAATTGATAAAACGCCAAAAAGGTCAGGATAATATAAGAAACAAAAAATTCCATTTAAGTTCCTTTAATTGTAGCCTACGTTTCAATTGTTGTTCTCTTCAGGGCCTAAAAAAACAATTAAAATACTATAACTAATTATTGCGATGAACCAACAACAGTTTTAATCAAGTCAAACACATTGCGAAATATTTACCAAAAACTAAAGTCCATTAAGCGAAATCTCTTGTTTTTTTCAAAAACGAAATAAAACAATTAAGACTTATCAACACTTATGATTTTAAATATTTAAAATAAACAGTAAAATAAATAAAAACTATTGCAAACAACTTGTCCTCTTAATTACGCTGTACTAACATCTATGAGTAAGCACAACACCTGTCATAAAATCAAAACTCACCTAATCAAAAAAGGTCAAAGTCTTATTGGCTATTGCAATATATAAAAACAAAATTTCCGTTAAGCTTAACAAACAATAAATGCAGATCACAATCAAATGTCAATAATTGTTTTATAAAGTAATGGAAGTTTTTGGGTGTCAACTTTATAATTTACAGTTTCATGTTTATTTATATGAAACGATTCTCTAATGTTTCTTTTTAATCTGTTCTCTGCTTGGTCAATTATTTTGGCATTCCGAAAATTAAAAGTATGCCTCTCTGTTTTTACATGCTCTACCAAAACTTTCTTTCTTTCTATCGTTTATTCCATATTCGTCATTTCTACTCATTAATCATTGATAATACTAATGGAGAGAGGAACATAAAACAGGATAAATGTGCGGATAAAAAGAGCCTTAGAACGGCAGTAAAGGACATCTTGGCCATGAAGGAGGGTAAGATCGCAGATTTTGTGAAGATAGAGGGAACGAGTATAACGGTTTGAGATAAAAATTTGAATGCGTGACGTCAGTGTATCAATACTAGTAAGTAAAAACCCCATTATAATCCGAGCTTTCTAATTTAATTGAAAACCTTATAGTAATGAAGCCTGTTGCAGTAAATTCATTTACAGTACAACCGAAAAATTTGGATCTGTACATCATTCGAACGCCAGTCACTTCCTGATTGAAAACTATCTTTTGATTTAATTTCTTCAGTGTATTTGTAGTCGTTAACATCAATTGACAAATTTCGGGAGAAAATCATTGCGGGACGTGGAGCACAAGTCGACCCACAAAATCGTCAAGAGTTTAAATTTATGGGCATTTTTCTGGCGTCAATAATCGAAGCTAAAAATGAAAGAAACTTCAAGTTTCCATGTAAGGTCACGATATCGCTATTCGCCTAGAGCCGTTAATTTTTGCAATAAAGTTCGAAGAAGATATTTGAAATAATTTCTTTATCAAAACATTTTAATGATTTTCGTTGACGCACTCAGTTGAGGGCCTTCAAAAACTACATAAAATTTATTTGAAAGCCTTGAAGAAAAAAATGCAACTGCCACTAGGAAAAAAATAAAATAGTCCATAAAAAATGTTGTACGGCTGGAAAAAAACAATAGTGGAAAATTGGAACAAAAAATAATTTGATCAGAATTGAGGAGTCTCAAATGCGAATAATTGATCTGCTTCTCAAAAGAATGAAATATTTCGACGCCTACCTACACAACCACCACAGGCCCTAAAATTTGAACAGGGTCGATATTTCCCAAGGCGATACTTGACGATGTCGATATAAAAAAATCCACTTCGATACCCAATATCAATATTTTCACATTGATAATGCCAGTGAGCCGGGAATACGAAATGCTAATGGAAATCCAGATAAAATAAGCACAATGATAATTGTAACTGAATTGTGGTCACACTCGCAAGGGAAACACCATTAGTATTTTATGAAACTTTACTCATGGTAATAAACATCACGTTTGATTTTATACTGAATGACATTTCCATTTTGGTTGAAAACTTTACAGATATGAGACCTAAAAAAATCGAATTTTCAAAGAATAATAATTATTCGAATCCGTTGAGTGACCTTCAATCGAGCTTGTGCAAATTGGCATGAAATAGCTCGTGCTAGCGCTCGAAATTCTGGTACTGACAGAATCAGGGGGAGTGGATTCAATTATTTGTAACCAATATTCGCTAATTTTTCAGCTATCACGTCATCGTTACTAATAAAACATTAATAAATATATTGATAATACAAACACCGATAATGCGATCTTAATGTGTTGTTTATGGGCAGTCATAATAAACAACTCATCCTGTTTAATGAAAATTAAGGGTATTTGATTGGAGATGGATTAACTATTGACAAACATAATAGTACATTATGTATCGAGGACGATGAGTGGCGCATAAGTCCGAGTTTGAGGTTAAATGCACGATTTTCAGCCGAGGCGAAACCGAGGCTTAAAATTGTGCATCTAAACTCATACGAGGACTATGTGCCGCTATCGTCCGAGGGTCATCTACGATTTGATGTTGCCAGGAGTCAATTAATTGCGAGTCATCGGTTGTCATACTGCCCGATGAGTAAATTTATTCTCCTAGGAGAGTAAGTAACCAGAGGCGGTAGTGTCGCAGATTGCCGCCGTGCTACGCACGGCGGAAAGCTGGTGGCGCTACCGCCTCTGTGGTTACTTACCCTCCTAGGAAGATAAATTTTACTTATCGGGCAGTTATGGCAGCCGATAAGTTGCAATTGGTTGAGTCCTAGCAACATAAAACAATTATACATCACATGAAGATGAACAACCAAAACCCCACGTACAATACATTCATACTAAAAAGTGTACATGTAATAAACTGAATAATTCTTTCTGTGACAATAAGTTATCAACTCTTTGTGAATCAAACTCCTTTGGAATTCCAATATAATGTGTATCCAGTATTGCCAATAATTGCCCAGCGAAAGCGGTGACAAGGTGTTGAAAATCGGCACCGATCCTGAACACACGACAAAATATATCTGTCTCTAGAAAAAAAATAATAATAAACGGCTAATAAACCAATGAAGAAACTTGTACCTCGTTCAAGCTATGTTCTGCCTCTAATAATAGACAATACAGGGCTCATTACACTGCACATATTAGTCATATATGTTATGGAATTTTCGGTTCGTTTGGTATCGCAATTCACGTGGCACGATATTGCAACGATTATTGCAGTGTTGCATGTTATGGGAAAAAACGACAGCAATGTCGAGAGGTCGAAGTCATTAATGATACGGATAAAGGGCGAGGCGATATAAAAGGCGCAAATACCGCTTATATATATATTTTTTTCGTTTCATTTTGTACCACCGATCTTTCTACGAGAGGTACCGCGTTAAGCCGGCCCTGAATATCACCGATATAAATCCGAAGGTTAACGGGTTATACTGTTTCAATATAAGCGACACCACTGTTCCTTCATTTATTGTCGAGAAATGATGGTTTATGAAGTGATTTTATCAATTTGGGATGTTTTTCAGGGGAGGTATGATGAGAAACTGTGAATATTGTAGGCATAAGCGCATTCGGTACGAAACAAGAACCATTGAGTTTCATTTCATCCACAAACAAAAAAGAAATCAATGGCGGTGAATAGATAATATGATAAAAATATGTTAGACAACTGCTAAACAAATATTCTAATTTCATGGTATAGTGAGTTATGGTAGAGTATCATTCGATTTTATTGACCTGTGCATATCAGGAAATTTAAAATAAAATCAACAAGGCAAAGAAATTTCTTGGTTTTGCGTAGCAGAACAACGAGAATTTCCTCACACATTTGGATTATTAATTAAGATGTATTTAATATTTTAATAAACTACAGTAAATTAAATGTAGAGGAGAAGGATACAAACATTTTCAATTAGCCTGGAAAGAGCGAAAAAATTATAGTTTCTCAGCGGTTTCTGTAGCTTAATGAGACAAAATATTCATACGGATATTGATTTAATTTTATGTAAATTTGGACATTCAAGAATACATTTGCCGAAATTTGTCACATTTTCATAATTTTTCTATTGAACAATAAAAGAACAATATCAAGTGATGCATAATTTACATCGATGTTCTAAATTTGTATTGAATTTTTCTCTTCGTATACTGCGGACGGGCACCGAAGCCCCACACACGGAGAGAAAACTGAGATTACTTTACTTTTTTCACTGCTACTCCAAAATAATTTTATGTTGAGGTCTCTTTTAACCATCTCAAATAGAGTATTGGTGGTGCAGGGTATGACATTTTTTTCTCGATGTAATCGTATGCTTAAAAAATGATCATATTGAAATAGCTTTATCATAAAAATAGCTTATATAGACATATTATACATGTATAAAATATGGTAGAATAAATGAATGACGAAAGACATCAAATTCTTCTTTTTTAATAGCACAAATATTTATTTTTGGATTATATATTCCTACAAGTAGTCCGTAAAGTAGTATCCAATCGTAGAATTTAAGCCTATTCGTCCAGAAATTATAATTTTTAGCTACATTCAACAATTTATTAATTTAAAACTACTTTCTGCTAGTTGAAACATACTTAAAAGTATGGAACTCATCATTTTCCGAATTAGGCGATACTATGACTTCAATTCTTACAACGACGTGGTGGGCTTCGTTTGTCTACCTAACGGAAATACAAATGGTAATCAAAAGTGGAGAGGCGCAATGCGATGTATCCTCCGTACTTTCCCAATTCGTGCCCTTTATGAAGTAGACCAACTCCTTGCAATGCGGCAGGCGGTGTTGTGACCACTCCTTGAATATCCCAGAACGGAATTGTAGTTTGTCCAGAATCAATCTCACCAGATGGTTGAAAATCTACGCGGAGATTTCTTTCCAGCCTTGGGATATTAAATTTATGCTTGAGGGGTATATCTGGATTCTCGAACTTGATCGGCACCCTAGAAGAAATTAGATCATTATAGATCGATATTATGTCAACTATTCATGCTTCTGTCAATAAATAATTTACGTTGTGACATGGGATTTAAACCATCTCTGGGTTCCAGCCTTCAGTTGTCCTGAAGAATAATTGAACTGCACCCCTAACACTTGGAAACCGATGTAGTGGGAAGACGTGTTATCTGTTCGCGGACTAAATTTAACACCTGAAATTATATCAATAGATTAGACAATTGAAATACTCACATATTGAGTTTCTAAATATGTTACCAGCAACGACATAGCCCTTCGGCACCGAGATATCACTTAAAATTATCGTTCGCCATTTTCGAGACAGATAAAGGTAATCCTTGTCTTCTTTGAGTTCCCTTCTGTGTTCTTTAGCCGGTGTCTCCTTATGTGGTAAAAGTTTTAGGTTTTTGGCAGGCACCCAACCGTTCTTTGTGACATTGTTCACCGTAATCGAGCCATATGGTCCAAGCAGTCCTTCTCTAATTTGCAGTTTTATGGTGTTACGTTTGTATACAATCTTGACGCCCGTGACCACCCTAGAGAGATGCACAAGTTATAATTTATAATGTAGTTGAAAAAAGTACACATATTCATAACTAAGGATAGAAAAATAGTAATCTACATGTTCTGGTCGATATGACTCTTAGCGGGGAGAAGACTGATAATTGCTCTCGGCTTAGTTCCGTTCAAATCAGAAGCACAATCACAGATACACGGTTCACACGAGTAGAAGCTTGGACCTGACCACCAGGTCTTTATCTCCACTTTCGTAGAACATTTTCGATCAAAATTCTCACCTTCTTCGAACCATTCATAACGTCTTGAGCTATTTTCATCCTACGGGAAATTTTCAAAAACAATTTCTTCTCGTCAGTTTTTTTATAATAAAATGATTGTAACCGACGGTAGTGGCCGTGCGGTTAGAGTGCTAGACTGGCATGCCGATGATCCGAGTTCGCTCCCCGTCACCGGCAGTCAAAATTTGTAAAAAATTTGTAGCACTCTGATCTCACGATTCACTACCGAGCGATAGTCTCGTAAAAGGGACGACTGTACCTGGCCAAGCTTTTCCCCTCAGGGTAAGGTTTTTCCTTGGTCCTTGGCGAATGCGGTACAGCGGGGTCGGGGGGTGGAAAGGGTAAATACGTAACGACCCGAAAGGGTATACGTGAGGAAGGAAATTTTTAATAAAATCATTGTATAATTACCGCTGGACAAAATGTTATCTCGTCTCCTTCACCTCTACAATTATAGAGCTGCCCCTGACAAGGAGCAGACTTGTTTCTCATTTGACCGCTCCTGAGATCCTGACAATCCCCCTTGCAATTGAGCTTGTACAAATCCCAGTATTTTGCAGGGAGGACAGTCGTAAAGTTGTAAACTATCCTATGAAGCCATTCGTCTTCATGGACGACGACAGATTGAAAAGCTTGTTCCATCTCTGCATATGATTTCTCTGGAAGCACAAACTGTTAGTTGGGACCTATTTCATAGTAGACTGAAAAGGCTACCTACCTTTTATGAAGTTATCAGGATCACAGGCGCGAATCATTGTCGACGCTTTGCTTAGTGCTGCTTTTGTAGAGCGATAATAAGAGCGTATTCTGTCAACGCTATCATTCTTGAATATATTAACTTCCTCCAGATATGACACTGAATAAAAAATTATTAAAAGTCATTAGAATTTATAATGCAGTAGGCATTTTTCGGACGCTGGATTGAGCAGTTTTCCACAACTTCCGGGCATTATAAGAGGGATTTTCCATCAAAAAAGGAAAATAAATGAATATAAAAATCTTCAGTATAGCGGCGTTGATTGCAGTTCTATACAGTATGCTAGGTGACATCGTGACATTGAAAAAACAATTATAGAGTTGCCGGAAAATTCCTCATAAATGAAGAATGATTCAAGACCATTCGCGAAACCTCTGAAGAACTCTGGCCCGAAACCTGGATTCTTGATTATGATTTATTTGCACAATATTTCGAAATGACTAGCGATCGGTGAAACCATGACTGTCGATTACTGAACATTATGAGTTGGACTTATAAAAATAATATCTAAGTCAAGATTTTACAATTTTACCTTTGGTCAACGTTGCTTCTTTCAAATAACCATACATAGCCATACTTAATGCTCGGAATTCAGCCATTATGAGGATGTCAAAGAAATGGTTGATTTCTTGCTGAGGTGACACACCCTCACCACAGGTTTTTAGTGCATATGCCTGTGGTTATTATCAAGCAATTAGGATTTTCCACTATACAGCATAACATAATTGGATGAATTTCCAACTTACCTCATGGTATTTGTGCATTGCCTCGAATACAGTAGGCGTCATCGACGATACAGAATCTTTATTGATGAGTGAACTCATCGTGTCAAGCCAACCGCTAAGATGATACTCTTCGATTCCAATCGCTACATTAATGAACTGTCGAATCGTTCGCTCATTTATTTTCGAATTATTTTTGATGTCGTTGAACGAATTCCATAGGTGATTGATGTTCCTAATCACCTTTTGAAAGTCACGTAATGCGACGGATTTTTCAAAATTAGCTGTAATTCTATCAACCATGGTATCCATAATCGAGTCCAGTTTTTGATCCAATCGTGTTTCAAATCTCTCAAGTGTATTTGCAACTTCCCCTATTGCCCCCATAATTTCGTCCAGTTGCTCCATTATTAGGTCATTGGGATCCTCTATGAGGCCTTCTGCATGGCCGAGTAAATCGAAACCAGTTACTGTTTTTTCTGATACTCCTGTTATCATATCTATTGCTAATTGAGACTGTGAGAAAATTCCTGCAAGCGAGGAAAGCCCGGCAAAGCCTGCTTGTATTTGGCTCAGTAGCACGATCACCATCAGCCGTAGTAACAATGCCATTCTGGTGGATGTTTACTACCACGGTTGACTAAAAAAATTGAAACCTAGCGATTCCAAGTTGATTTTTAGTTTATATAGTATATTGGCCCAAGGTGATGCACTTAAAATGGATGTAATCTCTGTACATACGTTCGTATTTTATGTTAATGTATATATTCGAAACTTTATGACAACATCGTAAAATGAACTTGTAAGTCACTGTTCGTGTTTTGGGATGATCGATTCATGGAAAATAATTAGAAATGAAAAATTAAGGTATCACGATAATTTAATACAATATAGATTTCGAATTGACATTGGCAATAATTATAAGTTCCACACGGAGAGGAAAGTCCAAGAAAAATTACGGAGCAAGTCACCTGATCTGGAAACGAAGATCGTTTTTTGTTTTTTTTTTTAGTTTTTTTATAGAAATTAAAATAAATAAAACCGGAATGTTCAAAAATTTTTCAGATTTTTCACGGAAAAAGTATGAAAAAGCTCCGTAATTTTTTTGGAAGATGGAACGTACAACCACCCAGATGGGAAGAGCAACCGACTGGTAATCGGAAGGTCCCGGGTTCGATTCCCGGTCTGAAAATAGCTGAATTTTTTATTCAGTTATTTATGAACTACATATATTGAGAAGAAATTCCCACCTATCCAAAATCCTCGTTCGCTCGTTTCGCTCAGTTGAACTGCAGATTTCAGGCACAATAACGTAAAATATTGTATGAAACTTGGGCGTTAGGGCGTTTTTGGCTCGTGTGAGATTGTAACATGAGTCGAAGGAGAGTCGAACCTTCATATGTTCCAAGCATGAAGAGCACGTGAGAGTTATGAAAAATAAAACGACACTGATTCTTGCCAGTTCCATTTGATATACCAATAATTATAAAAATAAAGGTACTGATTAAGTTGAGGGAATGTCGGGCCTGTCTTTGACATGCGTTGTCTCTTTTGCACCTTGATACATGTACTCATTTTTTTACCTGTCTTTTTTTATTGGCTTATGCCTCTATTTCTCATTTTTTTGCCGTTTGACTAGCCGTAGTAAGGCTATTGGTCAGCGGAAGATGAACGCTAAAGCCCAATCGACTCTTTCATCGTTTTTTAAGATTATCATTTGTATGTTTCTTATAATAAGAAAAATTGAATGCATTTCTCATTTCCTCAGTTACCCTCTTTTGTTTATTTAAAAAAAACACCCAACGTACAAAGTCTGCAGTACCCTGAGTCGTCCGGCGAGTTATTTTTACGGAGGACATGCGTAAAATTTAATTTCCGCTTCGCACTTTTCATTAAACAACGACTTCGCTCCCAGTTTATGTTCCGTTCCGTAATTTTTAGGGAATTTTTCTGGTAATTTTTATTGAACTTTACTCTTCGTGAATTATTTCGAAAATTCGTAAATAGTAATAGTATATTGCCGGACGGGCGTTATGGGGTTTTTTGCTCGCGTGGCGTTTGGCAAACCGAGCCGAAGGCGAGGTGGCCAACCACGCGAGCAAAAAAACCCCATACGGTACGGTTCGGCATAATATTTTGCCGTAGTTATTTCCGAGTTTTCGAGTTTGGGAAGTATGTAATACCAACTCCCGGACGAAAAGGCCCTAGATGCAGTACGGCAAAAAATATTCTTGAACCAAGAATTAATTTTTCAGTCAAAAGTACGTTTTCCTGTCAGTGTGCGAGGGTTGTAATCGCACTCGTCAAAAAAAGTCATTCAACACAACGGACGTAAGTTATTTTATTGCAAAGCCTGTAACTCGACAATTCAGATATCCAAGTACAATGAAGAATGAAGAAGAAAAAACGTTATTAAAGTCGAGATAACAGATATTGCACGCTATTTCCATTTCCTAAAAGTTGTGTCTTTTTATTATATATTGACGTATTGTGAACGTCGCCGTGATAAGCTGACTTCTGAAAAACAATAAAGAAAAATTTTCCTTAGAGAAGTTAGTGCCAGTCAAAATGTATTTTTCAAAACATTTTTTGTCTTGAAAAATATGCGTCTTGGAGTGAAAATGTATGAATACTTTCAACTAAATTCAACTAGAGAAGTATGTTTTTTTTTCAAATCTCGTTGAACAGAAGAATTATGTTTTTGTAAACAATAAATCTGATAATTATTGGCAAAAAAACACGTGCTCTAACTTTTAAGATTCGGAATAAAATTATGATGCAGCACAACTCATGTAGTAGCACCAATTTTTTTTTTTCGTCAGATTCATACCAACAGTTATTAAATTATAAATTTTTTAGATAAACAAATAAGTTTACGTTTTCTATGAAACGTCTCACAGCATTATACTAAAATTGTCCAATCAACAATAAAAAACAGCAATTAATTTTTACATTTTATCCAATGGTCTCCTTATCTAGGTTTGCTGAAAATCTGTCTAGTAGATACGCGTTTAATTTAAATAGCTATCCAACCGATTGCCAATAAGCTTCTGAATGGATTAGTACAAGTTTGCCGACAACAATTACTCATACAACTGGTTATATTTGCAGGAGGAATAAGCCACACCAATCACTGATCATATCAGAGCTATGCCACTACATCATCTAATGTTATAAAAACTGCAATCTTATATTCGATTCATATAACATAAAACATAAGAACCATCCAGAATCAAGAACTTTACTAGGATCCATTCTAATATATTCTAATTCTTTTTTTGTGACTATCTCTCATCCGCTAGTTGAAGTCTATTGTTTTTAGTGAAGGCAGCCCACAAGAAGTGATTGCGCTCAACTGTTGAAGCCCAAGGACAACAACATTCTCCATGAAACTAATTGCCAGGTAAATATACAGATATACTATGTACCAATATACGTAGGTGCACTGAGTCTGATCGAATATATACAACATGTTAAATTTATCTCCTTCGAATTTGTTAAGGAAACCGAATAGCAAGTGGTGACAAATAATTGCGATAAATTATTTCGATTCCAATGAATTTCAATTTACATTATTCAACTCAACAGGTGATAACAATCTTTGCGCAATGGCATACATTCTGAAATCTATATCATCGTGACTATGATTGTATACTGTCAGAGTTTGGAAAAAACTAAACAGTATTTTTGGCCAATGAGAAAATTATTCCCTTCACGCAGTTACAAATCAATAATTTGATCCTTTAGGTAATTTGCTACAGTGAGAGAAAAACGTACTTTTGGCTGAAAAATTAATTCTTTGTTCAAGAATATTTTTTACTATCACATCATTCTTGGGCGAATCTTTTTCTCTTGTTCCTTAAGTATGCACGTTGCCCAGGAAAAGAAAAACCTGATACCTTCCTTCTCTGAACAATAAAAAATACTTAAGGAACAAAAGAAAAAGATTGACGCAAGAATTTTGTGATACTACAAAATGTTCTTGAACAAAGAGTTAATTTTTCAGCCAAAAGTACGTTTTTCTCTCCGTGGAATTAATGAATTTAATATTGAGATATGTGTTTGCAATTTTTCTATCACGAGATTATAATAGCAAGCATAAAACAATAATAGTATATTTCGGCGCAAGTGAAGAAGTTTTTTTTTCACTTGTTACGGATAAAATTTTTCATCTCAATGTGTCCAAAAAGTAACTTTTCCGACACTCGACGCGAAGCGAAGAGTGGTTGACAAGTTACTTTTCCGACTCGGCGTGATCAAAATATAGTTTTGAGAAACTTTCGCGCATTTC
>JAPYZM010002740.1:0-12976 GCA_030522845.1 Psyttalia concolor
TGACGTCAGAGGAAATTGTTGGATGGGATTTGGAATAGGTAGGATAGGATCCAGGATTATTCTCAATATAAAATTTACAAGAAACTTTTACTGAAAAAAAATAAAATTTTTTTTTTCTGGTTGTGAGTTCAAATCCCGGTGGGTGCGAATTTTTCAACCGAAGCCTCCAACTCCTATGTTCTATAGGGGTTGCAAATGCGGTACAGTGTAGGATCTACAGCCGCATGCATACCGTGAGGATAGGGCCGATTAGCATCCGTATGGAAGGGCAGGAAAAGGGCCGTAAAATAAAAAAAAAAGTGAAAAAAATGGTTTTTGGCGAGTGGGAGGTTTATATCACGAGCCGAAGGTGAGTGATAGAATCCCACGAGTCAAAAACCACTTTTTTGACGAGTTACGAACAATATTTTTCATCTCAATGGGTCGAAAAAGTACTTTTCAGACACTCGACGCGAAGCGGAGAGTGACGGAAAAGTTCCTTTTCCGACACAGCGTGATGAAATACTGTATTTCTCACTGTGGGAGGAAAAGTAGACAATTCGTCTTCGCGTGCAAAGCACATGGGGAATGCTCATCTGATTCTCCTCCCGGGCGTTTAATACGATTTTGCTACCAAAATGGACGAAAGCAATCGTTTCGAACCGAGCGAAGTGAGGTTAGAATGCCCACTTTGGGTCCATTTGAACAGAACAAGTGCTTTTACCAATAGCCAGAGTGTATTTTAGAATTATTTGAATTCCAAGCTCGCGATATGTCACTTCTATCGTGTGTAGATTCTACGCGCTCTCATTTTTCCTTGACTCGAATCTCTATTAATGGGAGCTAGGATGTGGCATTTTCACAGCAGTAGAAATGATGTTCTGTTGAGAATTTATTGACCTTTAAATGAATTTTCTATTTTTCAAGCATCTGTTCTTTAAACGCCTCACGTGTAAACTCGATCATGGTATAACTCGCAGGTGTCTATTAGTCGTGATTTGAATTGTGGGAACTACTGAATTAAAAAATGCCTACAGTTGCCCGCCATGATGCCCTGAAAGCTTTCGAAATTTACGTAAAACGTTCCAGTAAAGGAAAAGGAGGCAAAACGGTCTACTTTTAGTTTCTAATAATTCGACAAGAAAGGGTTAAATTTTTCACTGTACGCTCATTTTTAAGTTATTTCTTTCACGCTTGAAGATGATGCTTAGTTCACTCAAATGTCATTATTTAATAACAAAATATTGAGGATAAATAATGGTCCGTTGTGTTCCGCCTCCATTAAAATGTCACCTGATCTAAGCATTTGTTTCTAAAAATCAGGCAAAAATTTTAGAGTCTCCAATAGCCGTGTCTGAATTTTATCCCGAACATCCAGAATCCTACTTTTACTTTTTTATAAGTATGTTGTCCTCTTTATTATAGTCATTAATATTGATGAATAAAAACTCATGGAAACCATAGGCAACAGCTCAGATTGAGGATTCAATTTCCGGAAAGTGTAGAAACGAGTCAACTGACAGAATATAAAGATCCATAAAATGGATAAAAGAAATCAGTTAAGGTAATAAAAAAAAGCTCCGATGAAAAGCCAGGCAGCATAATGGCACTGGCGCCGATATTTATGGTTTTATAACATGAAACTCTTTTATATTGGACTTTGCCAACGTGATCGTTAAATTTTACTGTTTTTGGTAGCCACTAGCCGACTCTTTTGTATCATCATGTAACGATAAATTGTCCTCTACGATGGTGAATTTAGAATAACGAATCCTGCAATGAATACAGGTGAATATTATTAGATTACAAAAAAAGAACCAGCAAACATTTTTGTGGTGAGACTTTTATCCAGGACAGACTTGAATATCCAGATAGATGCTATATACGACTGTCGATCGATCTACTTGAGTGGTCAGCCCGTAGCCTCGGTGAATCCCCAAAATTCGCGGAACCCTCCTGTCTCGTGTTATCCCCACAAGGACCCGAGCATTGATAAATCTTCTCCTATGATCGAATACAAAAACTACTTTATTTCTAACACGTGACGAGCAAACAAATTCATCCGACAGAGTATGAGGACTCAGGAGACCGTTTCTATTGAAAATAAATAAATGATGGAACGAAGATAACGTACTCACCATATTTCGTAACCGTTTGCATATTCTAGTCATCATTGTCATTAAAGCCCTATATCTAATGGCTTTACCAGAACAAAATTGTGTCTGGGTTTTTTATTTAAGAAGTTTATATGAGATTTGAGTCCAAATACTGATGAAAGCCATTGTCCAATTGCATGTCCAATTGCGGCATTGAGTTTACCACCTGAAGATTTTTATATTTAAAATCCGCAGTTTGTCATTTATTGTTCAAAGTTTTTCCTCTTTACTTTTCTGATCACCTACCCCGTTACATCATAGAAATAAAGGAATCGAGTAAAGGATTCAAACGGAAAAATTGTGTCATTCCCCTTATATAACAGAAGAAATGACGTTTTTTTGCCATTAATGATTTGAATATTTAATACAAATCAGAAGAAGCGATTACAATAATAATAGCGTAATAATAATAATAAATCGATAAATTTGGGATTACAATTGTTATAGGACGTGGATACTAATAATTAAAGTACATACTTCATATGGAAGCTTTCCCGAAAAATCTCGGTTTGCGTATGTACGTAGTTAGAAATTTACTCTGTGTTCGTGCATCGCTGGCTACGACATCGATCTAAGTGATTAAAACGATTGTTATTCATTGAATAAATAAAAAAAGTGGGTTCAATATGAAGGCAATCCTGATCTACCACTCGGGTTGCAAACCTCACATTTCTTAGACAAGTCTTTTTAGTTTAATGACGAACAATTTTATTGCAATATTAATGAGAGTGAAAAATAATTTAGTGGAGACTATTATTTTCGTATTCATCCATCATTGGAAGCCTCTTCATTTACGTCATATTCAATGCTCGAGTAGCGTGTCTCTCTTTAATTTACAAATTGCGACCGTGTTTCACAGCTAAATAACAGCCACTTGAGTATTCCGAACTATGGAGGGAAAATGCCAAATCATACAATATAATTATACAACTTCACTACCTGTTTTTATTTCTCCTCCTTCGAGGTTTCGCTCGACATTAAAGGTGAGATCCAAGCCTGTCATTCACAATGCATTATGTATTGCAACAGTTTTAGGGGCTTCAACACTATTGATCTGGCACTAGCCAAAATAACATTGTATTTCAAAATTTGAATTCATTTCTTTCTTTTTTACATTTCACTGTCAATTCATGATAGCTTATTGGAAAAATAAAAACAGAAATAATAATAACAATAATAGATGTGTTATGTAACGTCATAAATGTGGTAAATTTTTCTCGGAACTAGGAAACTTCTACTTTTAAATTTCGAATAAAACCATTGAAATCGTTGATTAATTTGAAACTGTTTGTTTGAAAATGGAAAATTTAGCTTGGTAATTATCCATAATCGCCTGAAATCTCAAAATACAAAATTTGAGAAATTGACATTTGTTTCTGAATCATCTTTATTTTTCAATATCTTCAAAATAGTCCATCCAATTTCAACGTATTCTTCAAAATTTTGTGTTAATTTGCTACTAGTATCAATAAAAATATCTATTGGCTCTCATACAAAGTTTTACAGATGTTCCAATTTTTGGGTTTTCCATTCGAATTTCTGGTACGTGCTCTCTTTCTTGAAGGAATCAATATATTGACCTCAAATCTCGTAAGAATTTTTCTTTGACTATGACAATGTTTATTATGGAGAGACATTCCATTTTCAATAGAAAAGTATTCTTGATTATGGAATGTTTTAAATAGAATATTGTCCCTCCGGAAACATACTACCAATAAAATTGGTAGACATAGGAAATAACAAAAAGAGTTCAGTATAATACGCCTGGTCCTCTGCTTGCTTAATCATCCTTTCCTCCCTGTCCCATACCTATTCTCATGCTATAATACGAGGAGCTATTCACATGCGGATTGAGTGATACCATGACTACAAAAAAGAGTCATCACCACCGGATTAGGATCGTAATTACAGTAATTACGTTTACAGTGGTTACAACTTCTGAACGTTTCTGATGGTTTCGTGATGACAAATTATTACATTGATTAGTATCGGTGAAATATTTATGATCATTAAAATTACCAAAAATGAGTTTTTAATTCAATCAATTTTGTTAGAGACAAGTAAGGTACGATGGAGTGACAAGCGTTAGCGGATCAGTGAGCGATATGAATCGTCACGTAACTGACAATGTCCTTTATTGAGAAGCTAACAAATGGATGAATTGTGGATTCGTTTCGGTCTAAACGGTCGACCACGGAAACAAATGTTCTCGTCGCACTGAGATTGATACTAAAAGGGGTGACGAGCTTCGAATAACCGGCATTCCAAGAGAAAAAATCGCAAGGCGTTCACATTTAAAATTAGTACCAATGTGCAATTTAAATATTTTTTTTTATTTATAATTTTCGTTGGTTTTAACGAAGTATTTCCTCGATTTGAAACCCGTCCTGTAGCCGGCCTCGCCCTCCTACCATTTTCCGCTCCTTATTAGCTGCGGTATGATGGCCGTATTACACTTAGCTATACCCCATTCGAGCTAAGACTGCATGTGAAACCATGTAAAACCCCAGTCGCACAGCCGGCCCATTGTACAGTGTCCGAATGTATCTGTCACACTGACTAGAATCTAGGGCCTGGCAAACTCTGCTCATTGAGCAAAAAAAGCTCCCGTCCCCAATTAAGGCATTTCAATGGTTTGACTAGAAAAATAATAAATTTTATGGCCCTCCCAATTATCAGCGCACGAGGACGATGCGGAGTGGGGGTAGCAGAGTCAGACTAGTGGGAAGCATAGAACAGAGAGCGCCCCAACTGATCAATGTTAAAAATGAATAACCTCAAAACTTCAAAAGTTATTGTCTGCTTTTTTAAAAATAAATTAATCTACTATTAAAAAATATGTGATAAGGAAATCTCACATTTTCTGAAAGAAGTTCGATTGAACTTTCGTCGTAATTATTAAACTGTAATCATTTTACAATTGTTTTACACATTTCAAAACAATCTTCCCAGAATTTCTGAACAATTTCATCAGCTTGACTTTTTCAAGTCAATTACTTTTAATATATGACTTTAGATTTTGATATATTTTTTGCTTTCATTTTCACATTGAAACAACAAACAGCCGAAAATATACATTTCATCCGCTGAAGTTGCTGAGGATACGAGATAAAATGAGTCATAAGGGAAGAAAAGTAATTATGGCTAGATTTTCGCTAAAAACATAGCTCGTCTAGTTCCGATTGTGCATTGGGGGTTTTTCCAATTGATGACCGGCTAATTTGTTTGGATGGTTGACTTAAAAATGATTAAGGTGAAAAAATCAAGCTGATGAATTTTCGTAGCATAATTTTCTTTATTTAAAAAAGCAGACAATTTTTGACGCTTCGAGGATTTTCATTTACAACATTGACCACGTAGGGCGCTCTACGTGCTACGCTCCCCACTAGTCTGCCTTTGTTACCCCCACCCCTCATCGTACTAGAATCTTACTAGTGCCCTGATAATGGGGAGGGCCATAAAATTTATTACTTTTCTTATTGAAGTTTATGAGATTGCTTCGTACCCCGCAGAGTTTCCTTCCGATTCCTAGTGACACTAGATGAATACACTAAGCCGGTACACCGTACCTACCACCCGTAATTTTTTTGCGAGCGAGATGTTCCTAAGCGGTCACCCATCCAAGCACTAACCCAGCTGAACGCTGCTTAGCTTGGATGTACGCCGGAGCAACACTTCGACCGCTTAACCATTACGGCCGGCTTGCAATTTAAGTAACCAATATATATAAGGATGGTCCGGATGACTTCAAATGAATATATTGATTTTAAGTCATTACAGTGCTTTAAAATTACTACACTCCGAATACAGAAAAATTATTACGAAATATGTAAGCCATATGATTATAATTACTTCATTGAATTTCTTATGAATACACATCGAATACACCAGCGAATCATTACGAATTTGAATAGTTTCTTGCCATAGTATATAGCAAGAAATAGCGTTTTGTTGCATTTTATGCAGTGCAACATTAGATATAATGAGGCAATGAATTTATTTTCTTATGCGTTGGTCGCACCGATACTATGTCTGTTCTCATAAATTTATTATTGACCATCAAAGAATGAAAATGTTGCATGACATCCTGAAGAAATTACATTTAATCCGTAATTGTCCTCATTAAACTATTCATTTTGTCGAGAAACTTCTCATTATTGGCGTTAGTCGTATGCATTTCAGTTAGATATTATTTTCTGTCCAAGAGATTTAAAAAATGACATATTTTCACGTGCCCTCTGAGATCAACTATCTCTAGCCGAAAATCCCAGGCAAAAATAACAGTGCCAACTGGTAGAAAGACACGAATTCTTCTGCAATCCTCCAGTCTTCTTGTCCCTCTCTACACCTCCAGAGCCAAGTGAATCGCTGTGTTGACACTGGCGCAGAGGGCTGTTATTTCCCACGGCTGATCCTCCGTGTAAATATCCAACGATACTGCTTGCGACCCCGCTGAAGCCTAGCCTCACGCTGTGTTATCACAGATAATAGGGTGTGATGATACGAAAGGAATTGGTACCGCATTCCTTCACTGAAAAGCGACGTCAAGGCATGCCCTATGAGTACATTGTTGAATAGTTCGGAAGTATCCTTTGTGAACACCATTTCCTGTTACGTTTCATGGCATCGGAATGACTCATAAAGCGTTCCGATCTCTACCTCTCGTGGAGGTCGAAGACCTCACTAAGTCAGGGTGAGAATTGCAGCGATTCAAGAATATTGTGGATTCTGCACTACCTTTGGTGATGTGATTTCCACTGATAGCCAGTTTGAGCTTTGATCCTCTGCACAAAGCTGCACAGAATGTCGTACAACTTTATCATCATTGTTCGCTTTTCCTAACTCCCTTGGTTCGAGGTTGACACGCTGCATCCCCCGGATGAAGGAAAAATCTCGCTGTCTGCCAAGTACAAGTAAATTCATCGACTGTTCCTTGGGGTACGCCACTTCCTGCAAAGACAAATGAACCTATGGATCTTACGCCACCATCATTTGTCGTAGTCAGAATACTTTATCGAGGGAGGCTAGTGAAGAATCGTATGGCTGGTAAGGCCTTTTCACATGAATATTATTGTTTCCACATTCTTCTGAACAAAAGTTCTTGACTTTTTGTTCGAGTAAAGAAAACTATATTTTTGTGTTTTGACCTTCGATGCTTGACTTGGCTTTATAGAGTTTTATGGCCAACAGTTTCCTGAACAAAATGTCCATCTATCGTTGAGGTAAATCCCGAAAAGACCACATGCAGCGTTAAAGCGTTAAAGTACCAGAGCTCCGTGTACTACCCACTGTTGTACAATTTCCCCTGATCTTATGGTGAATTTCCTCCACTATCATCTACTCACTAACATGCAACTTACTCTCCTCCCACATTGGATATTACTCCTGTAAAAATATACACCATCGATAATATGATTTACGACATGAAATTGACAGTAGATAGTTGAAAACACGTTTTGAAATAATACATTGAATATGCCCTGATTTATGATACATATGAACAAAGAATTTCTGATACATCACATTGGGATAGAAATTTTTCCATTTTCATATTTATGTATTCAAAACCAATTTGAAAGGGAGCAGGAAATATTATTATTCAAACATACGATACGTCTGTAAAACAGAACATTTTCTTCAACATTGCCTCTACCTTTTCCGATGTATACATGCTACAATGGGAACAATTGTATTTCACTCTTGCCGGAAGGCAATGAATCGTTTCAAGTGGAAAACTGCCGGCATCCAGGAAGTGCTGTTGTCTCTCACCGTCGGCGGGAAACTGAGATTGTGACAAATCTCAGTGTCTTCCAGGTATCCAACCCTCTCACAGTCCGAAGATGGCTCAAGCACGAGTACTCCTTGAGAAATATCTATGGTATGGTCTGTCTCACCGATAAAGCCTCAAGACAAAGTACAACCCTGTCCTCTCTGGCTTCTCATCTTTGTCATAGAGCATCCCAGGGATGGAACAAGGTGCCTTCATAACGCACGTCCGATTGCATTCTGACACGATTCTCTTCGTCATTGTCGAGGCTGTCGTCGAATCACTGAATTTCACCGTTAAATTCATCGTGTGAGTGTCTCCTGGAATGATGTAAGAGTGTAGGATATTGAGTTGGATCCTATTCCAGGAAATAGCCATGTCCTCTTCGATTTCATACGGCACTAGATAATTTTACTGGTTGGTGACTGACGTAGAAGTTGAAATATTAAGAATTTTCATCGTTCTCTGCAGGAGAACTTTTACTCAGTCATTGTAGTAACATTTTCATTTAATAGAAATATTGAACATGTAAACAAAATACCTTTCATCTTGGAATTAAGATTCTTTTTCATCAATTTCATGGATTTCAGCAATCAGACAAGCTCCCTTATCCTTCCAGCAGCATTTTCTACTATTGACATTTTCATCCGCCATCTCCTTTTTGTCCTCAACATTTCCATTACACGTATTGTATTGATTCTCGTCTTCGGATAACATTTTCGATGGTACACCCATTCGCCTATCTGGGAACTCATACACTGTATTCATTCTGATGCTTGCAAGTTCCCGGGGGGCACGAATGAAGAGTATTTCACCCTTGTTGGAAGCTGAGGTGACTGAAAATTCTCCATTGCCTCGGGCAACTTCATTTTCCTCGTCCACTTTATCCCACTTTTTCTCATCCGATGTCACTCGTTCTTGGTACACTAGCCTCGGGTCATCTTTACTCGATGTACCACCTTTTTTTGGTTCAATATCAACGGCATCCCAGACGTAGGTGGAAGAGAGAAGGTAGGGGTGAGTTGATGGATTTATATTTGGCTGGATTGAAGAGAGGATTGATTTTCATTCCGAGAGAATTATTGTGACTTTCGGAGTGGAAGTAAATGAATAAAAAGATTTTGCAGTTTTTTTTCGTACATTGGAATATTTTTGGAAAAAAATAGTTGGTATACCAAATAAACAAAATTTTAACTCTCATTTATAATCCCATGAATTATAAATTGCCATTTCAAAGTTCCTGTTTGCTTTCCGATATGCTTGAGTAATACAGGGGAGTGAAGTAAAATATACTTTGCGGTTCATTGGACATTATTCATGAATTATTGAATTATTAATGCTATTGAAAAGTTGCCACACTATCGAAATTAATACTTTTCATTTTGTATTTCACAAATTGCCCTCTGAGGTCAGGCAAAATTGTGCATTTGCACTGCTTCACGCACATTGAAATGCAATAACTATTTTGTAGTCATATTCAAGAGAATAACATTAAATTAAAGATGAGAAAAATGACAACATGTATATAGTTATTTATAATTTACAGAAAACATTGCAGGAAAAGAAAACCTACTCTTATTTCAATTGGCTTGAAAAACATGCACTGAATAACAAATTCATTAGTTTAATTTTTAATTGATGGATTTATCAATCAATCAATCAATCAATCAATCAATCAATATCTCGTAGTAATCCAATGAATTTATCATTGGACGTTAAAATTTCAATTACAGATCATTGAGGTAATTCTGCCTCAACTGATGGGCTTGGAGATGCATGGAGAGATGGATTAAATTAAATTTGGCATGGATTTAGGATAGATAAACGTAGCACCGTGAAATTGCTACGGATTTACGTGAAGAGTAAAGAGAATGAGAGACATCAAGAGAGAGACTAGTGTAGCTGTACTGTTGAAACGTGCAAACGATTCATGTTATATAATACATACATCCGGATATTCAGTAAGCCTCTCGTCAGCATCCAAATGATCGTACAGAAATTTGTGCATGATCCAAAACCACTTGGCCACCGGTCGATCTATGCCAGCATTATTATTCCCAATAAGTTGTTGATTCTGTCCGTAAATGTCTGACTGCATCTTTTGTAGAATCGATACATAAGCGGTTCGAAGTTCCCGCAGTATCGATAGAACATTGCTGACCGACGCGCCCGGCATGCAAAGGCCCTATGAATAAAAATGATTTTTTTTATATTCTACGTTTATACCCAAATAACCAGTTTCATGTACTATCGAGCATGAAAATAAACATGTAAAGCCCCGAAAGGTTACTACACTTTTTGCATTCTTGTATTAACTATTAACCCGCTTAGGTGGAATAAATTGAAATGCCTGATTCAGGATCTCGACCTTTTTTTTAATGTCGAATTTATATGGAAGGTGTATTTTTGTTTACATTCGAAACATTTTTGGAAATTATTTTGGTTAGTGATAATTTGTGCAATAATTTTTTAAGCCATACATTTCTATGGCATTCATGATTAGAAAGGTTGATAATGTAAGAAATCTCAACAACTTTATAATATTTGAAATTACCCAATTATGTAGTACGTTCACTACCTTTTTTTGCTGAAAATATTCCTTAGGAAAATTGTTAATTATGCACTTCATTCAGACAAATGATATACCTTGAGAATTTGACAATAACTGTGATATCGTTCATGGTGGTTGCTATAATTCTCATGCTGGCGATCCCACAAATTTGGATACATCCCAAACAACTCAGTAATCCTACACAAATCTGCGTCTGACCATTCGTCCATATTTTTCACCTTTCTACCACAATTGTCACCGAAGGCGTGTGACGTTTTCAATGGATTTTCACTATATTCATTCCCCCATCACTTGAAGTCTACACGTGTACAATTTCGATTTTCCGAGACGTGGGCTGTTGCGTGCCTGCCACGCCGAGTGATATTAGCCACGAATTTGAGCGAAACTGACGGGGACAGTTGACAACCGCCGAGGAGGATCCCTCTAACCGCACATGACAATGCGGTGGTACACTCAACGTCTGTCATGACACGTTTTCGTATCCACGAAGAGTGATAAATACCTAATGTCAACGCACTCTACATTATTTAATTAACATATGTATTCTTGTTTGCTCATTACTCCTTTGTAGACTACCCGGAACGTACATTTATTTATTAAGACCTTAGCCCGAAGACACCTCTCATGTTTATGATAAAAAAAATTTGCGTGGTAGAAAATTTCCCAGGCAGATATAATGGAGTCCACTCTCATAAATTAGTAATTCTCGAAAAAAAAAACTCTCTTTGCTTTCAACCGCCCGGCGTAGAGAACTTGTTCCAGTAAAACACCGAAAATGTACAGCACTTGATTGCATTGACTTTGCCAAAAAATTCCTTCCAAATTTGACGTCCCTCAGTCATGTATGTATTCGTTTATTTACCCGGAAGCGTTTCCAATTGTGTATGTGCTTGTTCATTCCGTTTTCCTCCGTCTATACATCTCCCAACCAGAAAAGCTCGGTGCGTTCGTCAGCTTTGTTTACCATATACGATCTTGCGCGTGTTGCAACCGTTACCGGGTCGCACTGGGGGTTTGGGTTTTGCCTGTGCAAGCAGGTATTTTCCGGGTCACCGCCCATGCCTCTCACTCCCCTTCACTCCTTCCTTTTTCCTCTGTTTTCATCTTGCCTTCTGTGGTCTCCTCTAACGCACTGACAGAGAGGGAAACGAGCGACTGTGTACCAGCAATTTTTACTGCTACTCTGCACGTCCCACCGTCCATGTACAATGTTTAACACCCCCACCACCACCACCACCCCTTTCACCCCCATACCATTTCTCCTTGTTAAAGAAATCTCCCCGGAGAATCGTACTCTTCACCATAAAAAAGAGAGGACAAAACTCCACTTGCACGCATTTTCTTGAATTAATAAACGAAAGATGTTAAATGCGTGAAATTTTTCATTTGGCAATGTATTAAATGTAATTATTTTAAATTCCAGGTATTCTCGCTGCATTCTCGGACATGCAGACGGTATTTCTGGCATGTTTTGCTACTCTGGTTCCCCTCATCGTTGCCGTTGCAATAGTATTTGGTGTCAGGTAAAACTTACATTCTATTTCATAGCGTAATATATAAAACTAATTTCACACCTCGCCAACTAGTTCACTGATAATTGACAATGGACATGACATTTATAGCCTCAAAAGCTTTCCCATAACCATCCTCCGATAACGTCCGACCTATCTGTGACCTGTCCACTCAACTCGGTGACTCTATCGATCAGCCGCGATAAACGAATCATATAATTTTAAAAGTCTCATCTATTATTTCCTTATTCTCCATTATCTCGTTGACACAAGAGAAAAGGCGACACTATTATGGCTCGAGAGTAACTTAGAAGGGGGCGAAAGTACGTTGGATAAAGAAAAAGTTTCTCTAAGCAGGAGAAACGATGGATTTTACACCTTTCTCGGACAGTTCTTATTACATGAGACTAATGTAGGTCAGTTTACACGCATGTACGTGTGGCGTTTTTCTCCACTAAATGTATCTACACTATGTATTCTATGAACAAAATATACGAGAAAAAATATTTGAATTGAGGAAATTCATGTGGACCTAGAGATCTAGAATTCGGGGGTTGTCACGTGAAGATAATCTGATACTAACGCGACACGCAAAAATTGATGATTTTTCTGTATTGTGGAGAAAGAATAAGAATCGGTTGGAAAATTTGGAAATATTTCACGTATATGGAATCGTCCAAGGCAATTTTTGAAAAAAAAAATGTATCTAGTGGATCAATGGAGAATGAAAGTTGAAGTGAAGATTAGTAAATTCTGACAATTCTGAGTCTGAGCTTTCAAAAATCCCTCAATCCTTGTTTTACATTCTAAGTTGACAACACTCAAGTTTCTATACTCACAGAATAAAATTTTAGATGTGGCCGACCGTAATGGTTAGGCGGTCGAGGTGTTGCCTCGATTATCTGATGCGTTGTTCTAAACACACAGACATCCAAATAGACAAAGCTCGTAACAGATATAAATCATTGGGATTTTTATTCCATAATAAATT
>JAPYZM010002741.1:0-12976 GCA_030522845.1 Psyttalia concolor
AGATTCTGACATATTATCACATATTCTGTCATAATATGTAATTTTCTGTTAAATTTTAAACAAAAAAGTTGGTCAGAATATGACATTTATTTACATTTTCTGTCAGAATTTGACAGAATCTGTCGACGAATTTCCACGAGGGGAGGCTTTCTTATTTACCGGCCAAGGTGTGTATACTATTTTTCTGCTCGACGGAGCCGGAAAGTGGCAACTTCGTTTAGCGCAGCGGCTCGAAAGTTGATGCTTTCTGGCCGGAGGGCAGGAATATTATATCTCGTAACAAGTGAAAAATAGTACATTTTGCCACTAGGCCGTAAAGACCTTTTCTGGCGAATATGAGGTTACAACAGGACGAGCCGAAGGCGAGTTCTGTAATCATATGAGGCAGAAAAGATCTTCACAGCCGTGTGTCAAACAATACTTTTTGGCACGACGTTTGTGGGCGGTGTTTCACGGCCGCGAAGCGGCCGTGAAATAGTGCTTTACGGACTGAGTAACAAAAATAGTATTTTATGCCTACATGAACCGAAAGTGAGCATTCTGAACTCGCCCCCACTCAGTTAGAAACGCTCAATTTCGTTTTGGCAGAACAATCATATTCAACCCTCGGGAGAAGAATCAGACAAGCATCCTCCACGTCTTTACAACCCTCGCGTTCTACTCGGGTCATAATTTTACATGTGAGGACTACGTGTCTACTTTTTCTCCCTAGGTGAGGTATATACTATTTCGTTTACTAGTAAACGAAAAATGGCACAATTCACGCGCTCGCTAAACGTAACATCACTAACAAAAAATATAGTTCGGATACACGCGCGACGGTGTGCTTCAACTCGTGTGATTGGCCGCGCTCGGTTTCGCCTTGAGCCACCAACTGCATACTCGTTACCACCCCGTCGCACTTGTATCAAAGTATACTATTTTCATCACGCTGTGTCGGAAAAGTAACTTTTCAGTCACTCTCCGCTTCGCGTCGATTGACTGAAAAGGACTTTTTCGACACATTGAGATGAAAAATATTGTTCGTAAAACGTGAAAAAAGTGTTTTTTTACTCGTGGGATTATATCCCTCGCCTTCGGCTCGTCATATAAGCCTCCCACTAGCCAAAAACCATTTTTTTCGCTTGTTACGAAATATACTATTTCATCTCAATGTGTCGAAATAGTAAATTTCCGGGCTGCCGTCAGAGGGTTTTTACTTGTGTGGCGTGGGCGTCCGAGCCGCAGGCGAGGACAAGCCAACCACACCAGTAAAAAAAACTATAACGACACCCCGGACAATATTTCCCCGTAGTGACTTTGACTTTACCAAGTTTGGGACAGGGCGAATGCCAATTCCCGGACGAGGAAAGGTCAAGGTCAGTACGGAACAAGTTTTTTTTCAGCCACTCGAGGCGAAGCGGAGAGTGACTGAAAAGTTCCTTTTCCGACACAGCGTGATGAAAAATATTTTTTTCGGATTTTGGAGGCCTTTTTTTACTTCTCTCGTTTCACTCTCCCTGGGGTACAGCATTCCCGGCAGAGGAAGGGGAGCGGGCTCTTCGGGTGGAATCTCCTGGACCTCGATCAGAGCATCTGTGCTCGAATTCTCTAACTCTCCCGACACCAGAACAAACAGCATGCATAATTTTAACGTCCGTTGCAACATTCTCGGTTATCTGTAACAATAGAGGCAGGTGGCAGTCAGCGATAAATTCGGGGAACATGTCGTGATAAGAATTACACTCTTTCTGAGAATATCATTGGGAGACTTAGAATTATAATGTATTTACAACGGCAGTTGTACATAATTCATTTATTTTGCGATATTTCTGTTTAAGTAATTGAGAATTGGATTAAAAAATGATTTCTCTCTCCTTCATAAAAATTCAAGCGATTAATGGAACAATTAATTGCTTAAATCCATTTCTCTAGAGATGATTATACAAATTTGTATGTAGTATGAAAATTGATGAATTATTCTGCTCTTCAGATGAATAATTAAAATATTTTTATTCACCTGAAAAAATGAATAGTTTCAACGAAACCTCACAACAGTAATTACGAATACTCACCTCATCAGAGACCACTGCGACTGATCCAACGCTAAAAATTACAGTTTGGATATGGAGGCAATTGCAACACCTCGAGAATAAAGCATAAACGGTGAAAGTAATCAAACAATTAATTAAATGGTGCAATCGGGTAAACAACGGAGTGGGAAATACCAAACAGATTTGTGAGAAACGGGTGCAATGCTCTTGGAAGGTCCCGACTTTGTGAATAAACGGGCGAAGACTAGTCTCACTGGGAGGTGGAACAAAGGGAACAGAGAGATATGGACGAAGAGACCGGGGAATTTGAAATGCACCTTGAATTCCACCAATCGCTGACGGAGATTAGATTAGATTGCGAATTCCACGGTACGAGGGAGATTTTTAATCGTGAAATTTTCTTTTTCCATGGCAGGAAGTGGCGAAAAAGTTTCGCCTAATTTCGAGAAAAAAACACCTTGAAATTTTGTTTTATAAACATCCCTTTAGAGAAAATTCTCATATGTGACAATGAAACTTATAAAATATGTTGACAGCTCGGCTGACTAAAGGAAGTGCTAGGTTCAAAAGTCGGCGTTTTTAAAAATAAGTTTCCAAGCCAGTAAACAAACTGATACGCCCAAAATAATCTTGAAATTGATTGATTATGGAGACAATTCAGACAACAAAACATCTGAATTGTCCTGATAAATTGGGAGTATATTTTTTAATGTATATTGTACATATCAGTTTTTATTGGGTTGTTTTGGATGATAATACGAGATGGAATCATTTCGGATTCAATCTTACTTACGTAAATATATTATTTACTAACCCTTAAGAAACCAACTTTTAAAAATTGAGGGTAAAGTTTAATATTTCTTTATGCTACTTTTCCGTCCAATTTAAAAGATGTTGACAGACTTGTTTAGGGAAAATTACTGACAATTGTTGTCTATCTCGAAATTACCGCTGAAAGTCTATAATTTTCTTCCCCGGAATGACGTCTGCATTTACGGGGCTAATTTATGTCTTGAAATTTCCCGTTTTTTTTTGCAATGCCAGGGTAATTCGGGTCTTGGATTTGAGCCAGGGTTTCTTATTCACTCTTGTAGCAGTGAAAATTCACTCTTCGAATTCCTAATGTTTAATTTATCGTCACATTATTGGAAAAACAGTAAGAATTAGAGGGGGATTAAAAAATCTAACGTCATTTATAGGTTTTTTTTTTTCGTTAGCTGCGAATTAAACGGCTAAAAATGGTTAAGAATCCCTTCATTAAACAAAGAGGGTAACGTTTTTTGTCACCGATCTATTCTCATTATACTATACATCTATATGTATACTATAGTATATTACAGTATAGGAATTGTTATTTTTACAGAATTTCCTATATATACATATATACATTAGTCTGTTCTTATATGTGTTGATCGATCAATTCCTCCGAATATTATTATATTCTTAAAAAAAAATTCTCAAAATGCTGGAGGATCACAAAAATACAATGAATAATTTGTTTTGGAACCCTCCCTGATAAGAACAAGTAGAAAATTGCCACCTCCATTTCTATTTTGAAACAGAGTTTTTGTAGTTCATTCACTGAAGATTATCATCTGTGGCTCAGGGGAAAATTATAATTAAATGGTAATAATCACTCAAAAAGTAGGTAGCTTTAGAAACAAATGGAATGGGACCAATTATGAGCAATTTTTTCAGCAAATGCACCTTGGGCTCAGGAATCGAATGCCGTTGGCCGCGAGTCCGTAGGCTGATTAGTTTTCGAGCTAGATCAAAAAACCGAGTGATCCCGAAAAACGCTTAAAATCACTGTATCCTCAATAATAAGCGAGAGAAGCGCGAAAAACGTAGTGGACTCCTTTTTGGATTTTCGAAAGGTGTATTCCTATGTAATTTGGGCTCCGGAATGCAATGCCATTGGTCCCGAGTTCGTAGAAAGATTAATTTTCGAGTTATGGTCAAAAAACCAAATCCCTTCATTTATATTAAAAAAAAAGGTTACGTTTTTTGTCACTGATCTATTTATACTATCCTATACATCTATACTGTATAGTATAGAAAGTATATAGATAGTATAGTATATATATATATAGTGTTGTGTTGTTATATATGTTGATCGCCCAATTCTTACAAATACTTGGATTCTTAAAAAAAATAATTCAAAATGTTGGAGAAACGCGAGAATCCAATGAATAATTTATGTTTTTTTGAACCTTTGCCGTTAAGAGAAAAAATATAAAATTACCGCCTAGATTGCTAATTTCAAACACAGTTTTCACAGTCCATTCACTAGAGTGATCATTTGAAAATTATGGGAAATTTTCAAAAAGGTGGTAACGATTACTTGAACAGTAGTAAACTGTACAGCCAAATAGATAGAGACTTATGCTCAATTTCTTCCGCAAATATACCTTCCTGCCCCGTCAACTCTTTTGAAGACATTCAAAAATTTTATGATAACAAAATGACCAAAATAGAGTAATGTCAAGTGAATCGAAGAATTTCTTTCCCGTCAACTCCGGAAGAAAAAATGAAGAAACTGAAAAATATTTCAAATCAGACCAGAAAAATAGAAAGAATTAATTTTGCAGCAAAAAAAGTTCCCCAAGCCGACTCCGACACAGAATGCGAATCTAATTGAAAATAAAATTTTCAATTCTAATCTCCTGTAAAAAAATTAATCTTTTGTATTTATCTCTAAAATAAATTCTGAAGTCTTGTGTACTTATCTATGAAAAAACCGATGAAATATAGAATGGAGTAAATCTGAATGGACACCTGAAAACTGCGCATAGGGGCGCTCCGCGCGCGTCCAATTCTAGTGTTAAAAATTACTGAATCCTTCCCTTCAATCTATTTGCTCCTAGATCTTCCTTTCAGCCGAACAAATTAAAATACTCACTCATAGAAATGAAATGTTCGCCAATCTCATTCCATCCATTTCCCCAAACTTTTCTCTGCAATCAGAAGTGAGAATTACGAAACTGGATGGGGGCAACGCGAGGAAATACAAATATGTACACAAACTCTGTGAAATTGTCACACTGTATTGGTGTATGCGGCTCTAAAACTGATTGATGTTAACATACGTGTTTCAAGCACCCCCTTTGAGAACGTAAATTTAACAGCGAACGAGGGGTACTCGGGTTTTGATGTTGCCTCATCGAGGCACTTTGTGCGACTAGATGAACATTCAGAGGATGGAAGAGAGGAGATGTTACCTATTCCAATCTCTCTCAGTACCGGACTTTCCTCGTGCATACTGGTGCGTACGGGTGTATCTATGGGGAGATGGCTGTTTGAATTCACTCAACTCTGCCAATATAAACATGAGCATTTGTGGAATTTATAGTGTCATTGACTTTTTTTTCGAAAACCTATTATTCTCCGGATTTCGGCATTCTTATTGTATTCCTCTTGTAGGTAGGCTGTAATGGTTTGGGAAGCTCAGGAAATAATTGATGTGGTTGACGGTTATAGAGTCCCAAGGCTCGTTTCACAGAAAAAAACCGGTGAAAACTCACAGTTGAGGGTCCAATAAGTCTGATCGTACCCTTACGACCACTTGAGCTTCAACTAAAAAAAATGTTTCTGCATTTATTTTAGTTAATTTAGTTGGAACCTTTCTGTACCTCCTGAAACTCACTACTAAACATATTGCAACAGAACTTGTCTATTTCCTGTAGTTTCGGAGATATTCGTCAAAAATTCAACTCCATCCCTATCAAAATTAATTTATCTCAATGCACCATCGATTTTTCAATCACAACTTTCCTTCACCAATTCAATCACCATTTTCCTATCAATATCACGCACGAATGGCACCCATTGTCAAATTGTTTGGTATTTCGTTGGGGGAAAGGTGCATTAGGTGAATCAGTTTTGTTCAGCTGATTTCAGGATCTCCGGTTCGTCTGTCATCAATGGGTTCGCGAAATTAGAGGTAAAATTACTCTTCCCGATTGCCTACTCCATTCAGAAAAAGGCTATTCACTGCATTGGAAGGGTCAAAACATCAATTACATCTTCAACTCCCCCCTTTCACTCCAAACAAGCAAAACATATTTTGTTTTTTTTTTAAATTTAAACCGAAATTCTTTATTGAGAAAGACGAATAATTCGAAATGATTTTAAATATTTTTACGTCGCCGTAAAGTGGCGCCAGTTCGCGTAAATAATTCGCATTCATTGATTCGACTCAGCGGATACGAAAGTTCTCTGTAATTTTCAAAATGAACAAAGAATTTAATGAAAAATTGAGTAAATAACAAAATTCCAAGAAGAACTAAAAAGCGACAATTGAAGAATACAAAAAATTGACATATTTTTTTTTCAAAAGAGAGAAAAAATTTATGAATGAAGAATATTTTTATTTGCCATTTATTTATGTATTTTTAGGTCGCTGGGTTATCATTTAAATTGGCTAATTGCAAGGCGATTGACCCACGACATTAAAAGCCAGAGGATAGAAAGGTCACCAGCCCTCTGGCCAACAATCAGACACTTCCGGTGTGTCGCGACGATTTAACTCTGAATCATTTTGATACATGTATCAATGCTCGTAGCTCCTTTGTCTCTCGGTACACAATACTTTCATTACTTTATTCATGAATATGAGTCAAGCTGGCCTTGGGTGATTAGCAGGTTTTGCTGCGTTGGTTTATTTGCTCCTCTCGTAAGCGAGAAATCGGGGAAATATGATGGAGATGCGATGTGAATGGATTTCCGGCTGGCGCCCACTGGATTTCACAACGGAATTATTATCTTCGAGTGGAAGTCAGTGGTCATTCGCCCAGTGATTTTAGTTTAATGAACTATCTTTGGATTTTTTAAATATTGTTGGTCGGGGAATGAGCTTGAGGGTGAAATCACCCTTGATAACGTATTTTTATTACAAAAATAGTATTTTTCGTTACAAGTGAAAAAAATGAGTTTTTAACGAGAGTAGGCGTTAAAACCCACGCGGGAAGCAAGGGTTGTAATCACACGAGTTAGAAACTTCTTTTTTACGTGTGTGTGTAAAAAAAAGGAACAGTTTTTTCATTCTTCACTAGACAATAGTAGAAAAAGGACACTTTTTGTCACTTGTGTTATGAAATAAAATTTTCAAGTCAATTCGAAAACTCGAAATTTAACCGGACACTTTGCCGTTCTATTTCACATATTCCCTCTTTTTTTTTAAAATAAATTCATATTTCTATTCTGGGTGGTCCCCTTTCTAAAAATTCGCCATCGACAATTTTATTGTTTTCACGAAGAGGATGCTAGGTTGAAGTTTAACGACGAAATTGTGTCGGGAGTTGAGTTACCAAAGCGATTAGTTTTGGGGTAATAGGTGTGACCAGTTCTCCAGGGTCCGCTTTGTTTGGCTTAAGGTTTATGGATGTTCCTCGGGATCATAACAGAATTCTCTCGAGCTGAATCCACGTGGGAATATCATATCAATTAAATCCACTGGAACTTCGTCATTTTGTGCTGGATTTCCTAGAGCTATCGGCTTCCAGTGGGTTAAGGTGACAGGTGGATTGAGGAAGATCATTAAAATTTCGCGCGAGAGAAGACTTGTATATTTAGATGCACAAGTGGGCGGTGATCTATCGTTGGAGTCGATATTTTTTATGGTGACAATTTTTTTTATTGCGGAAACCTACATTCTCAGACGGGTGAACATGCTCATCGGGTATCGTTTACATGGGTTTGGATGGAATGGCGGATTTATTCGAGTGGAAAGTGTTTTTAGCGTTTTTTTTTTTCAGTTCAATTCTGGGGATCAATTAATTTGGAGTTTTCAGCTGCGCCGGGAATGTTTGCCTGAATAATTACTAGGATTTCATTCAAAATCGATTTTGATTTTGATTTTTATTACAATAGTTCGTTCCTGTGTATCCTATCAGGGCTCGATGAAGATCAGTAAGACCTATGTGAGAACTTATTAGGCCCCACAGCGGCCTTCAAATGGTCTCGATATAAGACCGTACGTTCTAAATTATTTCTTTGCGTGTAGTTCTTTCACTGAATAAGAAAAAACGAAAATTGAACTTAAAAGACAAGTAGTGGCTCGACATGAGCGCCCTACACCAGTGGGTGGGACTCAGTGTGAGTAGTCTCATATCCGGTGAAGTGAGACACGAAAACTCCAAATGGTCGAGACACACACCCGCTGTTCTCGGTTCTCATCGAGGGGCTCGACTTGACTCGCTCAATCGTACTATTACTAAAGCAAGAAACCCGTTCAATATTCCTCTGGGCATTGATTTTTCCCGGTAACTCAGAGGGTGGAAAAATCATTCTGACACAAACAACTCCTCGCGCTCAGCAGTGGGCATTACCATATCACGTATCTTCATGATTTACGACGCTGTAACAATTTCGGAGATTCAGTGCGAGGTGATTAATTTTTTTTCACTCCGACATCTCGACATTTTCCAATATCTTCGAAGCTATTATATTGGAAATGCGAGAAAATTTTCAAGATAAAGTTCTTTTATGGGACGATTTTTTTCAGGTTCGACATCATGATCAAAGGAGAAACTGGGATTTATCAATTTATGGGAAATAAAACAATGAATTGTGAGATGATAATATTTTTTGAAAATCGTGCTATCGCTATTCTGTAGATCAACAAATTTGGCATAATAATAAATGTGAGAATCGAAGATATTTTTACACTTTAGAGATATTTTTCCATAAAAAATTTAGATAACTTTTTTTTCAATGACTATTTATTCAAAAAATAACGACAATAATTAAAATATTCACAATAAATATTAAATATCTTTTATTTATAGAAAAAAATAAATGATAAATTTTCACAAAATTAACAAAAACAATAAATCAATGATAAAAAAAATATCAACTAAAATTTTTGAAAATCATAATGATCATTGATAAAATCAGCTGGAGGGGGAAATCCAGCGGTGGGCGTTTGAACGTGAATAGAAAGAGAGAGGGATTGTGTGGGTGAGCGGAGGAGAAGAAAAAGAGGCAAGACGTGTAAATGAAAAAAAAAGAGAGAGAGAGAGAGAGAGAGAGAGAGAGAATGGGCAGACGAACCGAGTCGAGACTCTCCAAGGGTTCCCCATTGCACTTGGGATGGAGTGAGAAGGACGAAAAAGGGAGCGTGCTTGTTGTGTTGAGAGTTGGAGCCAACGACAGTCGCGCGGCACGCGGCGCACCGTACGCACGGGTTTCCTTGCGTTGCGTGTGGCTATTTATTTTTTTTCTCTTTATTTATTTATCGTACGGCACCCCTTCTCTCTTGACAACCCCCCACCCTAACGGCAGGCCACGTGAATCAATGACAAAATTGTCTCTCCTAAATTAATTAATTAACTACATCAATTAATTAATGGACAATTTAATTAGTTGTAGAGATAATTAATTGATGGATTCGTATAAAAATTGAAAGAGTTTTTGCAAAATTGAATCCAAGAAACTTTGCGCGTACCGTGAAAGGAAATTTCAGTTTTTGAAGGTAATTATACGTTTCCCGCCGATTTTCCAGGGTTTGAATTGTTTTTTGTTTTTTTCAAGCAATTGGAAATGATTACGATTACGGGTCTTACGACCCAGAGTGGTGAGTGGTGATTTTCGCGCTCGTGAATACATGAAAAGCTCTATTTTTATCGCCGCGCCAGTTTTTTTTTCATGGATGTAAGTGAGGAAGTGCTGAGTGAAAAGTTAAGAGCGTGTGGAAAACTATTCACCACGGAAATTGGAACGAATGTATGCCCTGCAGCTTAAATTTTTCAGTTTTATTCTCGGATTTGTGAAAACTTTTCAATTTGAGAGTAAAAGCTTTTCCTGATTTGTCTGCGTATAATAGGGAAATTGATTGTTATTTTTGGTTATTTTTTGGAATTAAAACAATTTATTGGATGCTTTATTTCGAGAGAGGGTAGATGTCGATAAAAATGCATCAGCTCTTTTTCTGAGTCTTCAATTTCCCAATAAAAAATCCAATTATCTTTTTTCGTATTGTAATTCAGTATCGAGATGATTAAAATCAAATTTGTGAAAAAATGATTAAAAGTTGTGGGAAAAATCTCATTCAACCATTTTTGTTAATTATTTCTTCGTCTATTTACGCATCATTGATCATTAGTTACTACCGCTAAATCGTGTCGTAGTAGTACAATCATTCATTCATTTATTATCACTCATGTACTATCGTCTTATCTCGATAAAAAAGCCCATTCAGAGCTCGTGAAACAATTTTTTTTATTTCCTCTTCGCGACATGAGGCGTTACATTATTTATCATCAGCTGCTGGAATATATAATCGACTCGCATTTAAGTTAAGGCGATCTAATTCCCGGTAATAATTACCCAAACAAACCGTTCTTTATGGTATTGACTTTGGGTGTTTGGCCGATTGTTGGGGAGGCGCGAGGAATTTAATGGTGTCCCCATTCGATGACCGGTTTAATTGACTATCGGTAGAGAGGCGAACAGCCTCGACGATCCTTGTTAGGTAAGACTGGACAGTCATGGGATCTCCAAGGGGCCTTCAACGACCTTTATTGCCCTTATGGAATTTCGATTCTTCATTTTTTCCTCTTTAGAGAACGGGGAAAAATAAGGGAGAGCAAATTCCGTTTTCTGGGGTGTAAAAGGTACAGACAGGCCTCAAGGGGGTCAAATGGAAGAGACGAGTAGAATGTTCACTTGCCCCCCCCCCCCCCCCTTTTACCAACACGAAGAGATATTTTTATTGGAAATTACCCCTTCGTTTGTAGCATTTCAATCATGTAGCATTTTCCGTTCGGTAAAAATTACCCAACCGCATCGCGAAATTCAATATCTTTAATATAAATAATGTACACGTCTACATCATTTTTACTGACGGGTACATAAATTTTACTGAAAAGTCGGGAAATGTTTCAGGGAAAACTAGATAATTTAATCAAGCAGTCAACAAAAGTTAAACATACGTCTAACACATTTTTATTAAGGCGCCAAATTTTCCTGACCAGTTGATCGATTTTTATCGTACTCCTCGATAAAAAGTTTAGTAAACAGGCAACAAATTTTACTGAATCGCTATGGTAATTTTTGCCGAGCGGCCTAAATATTACACGATTATATAATAGAACTGTCATTTCTACTGAATTTTTCTCTCCGTACATGAGAATGTTTGCCCCTTCTGAACAATTTTTTCATGTATTTCCCTTCATTGTTAGGACAATTTGCGGCTAAATTTCCGGCTTAATTATTTAACCACCTTCTCATTGCGATGATAAATTCCATGGGTGTGGCACCTCTAAACCACAATTTGCGGTTGTGTACCTATGCCTCACACGTTCTTCACTCCAATCTTGAGTCACGTCACACGTAATCAAGAAACAAACAATTGAATTCTCATTCCAATCATAACAAAACGGAATGCAGGAGAAAGGGTGAAGAAGCTTCTCTCAATTGATAATAAACTCGATAATGAAATTATCTTGACCTATATGATACAATTAATTCCATTTGCAACTCTCTCCATTTTTACATGATAAACTCCCCTTCGATTCATCTACAAGAGTCAAATAATAAATAACATAGACTGGGCAAAATGAATTACCACCAATAAAATTAATTATCGTATGTAGTTGAGGGTTAACCGACCCAACAAACAGTACGTCGACTATTTGTCGGTAAATTGTCGATATCCTGTTACATTTGAGGTGGCTCTGGCGAAATTGTTCTCTGAGGATTCTGAGAGTTAAATGACTCTTGAGGATTTTTGGCGTTGGCATTAAATTATCTCGAGGGTCCATGACCCTTGAAGACGTAGAGCTACAAAAGTACGTCCCCAAACTGTCTCAAATAGTAATTTTTCCGGATGTTTCATATGACCTCCCACTATATCCCATTTGCATCAAAAGACTATTTTTTCTTCTTCTTTCAGACGAAATTCTCGGAACACGTGGGACCCATTTGAGAGATAAAAATTGTCCCCGGACCTCGGCGATTCATCAATTAAAAGTACAAAAAATACAGCGAATGGAAAAAAAATCACATTCACTCAAGAAATTTTTGTCCCGATGATTCAATTAAATTCCGGCTGCTCGGCGAACTGAGAAAATAGGCAGACGGATTAAAACCAGAAACGGAAATACAAAGGGAATAAATAACGGGCGAAGCAAAGCCGACGGAAGGAAGAGAGACTGGGACTGAAGGCGATGAGGGACAAGTTCTTGGGATTCCACGGTGACATTTCCGGTCCGTGGAATTCAACTCAACTATGGCAAATACGCTCTATTGAATCGTATTGATGACGAAACAATTATGTCGTACATCCAATACATCGGAGTGAACACTCGGCATCATTTGAGGGAACGATTCAGTGGTGAGGTTTTTTTTCTCTTCTTTATTTATTTTATGATTACTGTCATCACACCTGACCGCAAGGGGAACTGGTCATTGGGATTCCCCGATGGTTCCCTGCAGGAAATCCGAAAACCATCGGGTTTATAATCGATGGAGGCAGCTCTACGTTTTTTACATTTTTAATAATGTCTGATTGTGTGTAAATAATAAAATTATTTTGTCTCAATTGTTTTTTTTTGACAATTTGGTAAAATTTAATTGTTGGCTGCAATTTCTTTAAAAAACTTTTTACTGCAATTTTGGGGCTAAATGGCCATTTTTTAAATGTTTGGACAGAATTTGTGGGGAAAAGATGATATTTTTTTTTCTTATTCCGGGAAAATTTTTTTCATCTATTGAATCAAGCCATTTGTGACCGGTTCTCACTCCTCTTAGTGCTTAGAACAAAAAAAAGAAAAATGCCATAAACAAATAACTTAAACAAATTATAGAATAGAAAAATCAAAGAAGAATAAATTAAAACAATATTTTCATCACGCTGTGTCGGAAAAGTAACTTTTCAGTCACTCTTCGCTTCGCGTGAAGTGAGTGAAAATTGCTTTTCCGACACATTGAGATGAAAAATA
>JAPYZM010002742.1:0-17335 GCA_030522845.1 Psyttalia concolor
TTCTCATCAGGAATCACCTGATCAGGTAAACCTGACTACTATCGGATCAAATACTGATCCGAGTTCAGGTCGGCCTGAGGCAATTTCCACTCGGGATGGACTGAAAGTGAATATTCTAACCTCGCTTAGCTCGGTTAGAAACGCTCACTTTCATTAATTTCTATTCTGAAAAGGAACAAACAGTTCCAACTCGTAGACTATCGAAATATCGCAGCCCCATCTATTCTTTATTGGCTGAAACGGACGATACTGTAACAATAACTGTCATGGCGTCCAGTTTCACTAACCTCTCAAAATCTGAACAGAGCATGCTCTGGCTCTCTTTACAAGACAGCTGGCGGTAGCCCGCGTTTGGGCTCGTTTGGTAGAAAAATCGTATTCAACACTCGGAAGAAGAATCAGACAGGCATTCATCACGTGCTTACAGCACTCGCCTTCGGCTCGGGGCGTAATTTTGCACATGAGGTCCATTTGTCTACTTTTCCTCCCTAGGTAAGAAATATTGCTTTCTGTATATGGAGACTACCTAGTCAACTTAATTGGGCTTTTTGTTTTATTTTTGACATCGGCAAGACTGAACGATACATCACGTAATTCATCAAAGAGTTCTGACGACGGACTTGTAGTTAGTTATATAGGAATATTATTAGTATTTTATTTTTAATTTAGTGTTTTGGTTATCAGTTTCGCATTAAAATTCGTGCTGATTCACGATAGTCTTCCATTGAGAAATCAAATCCCTGCCGAAGTGGAGACTTTCCATTCTAATAGAAGTGATTTTATGGTAACTGAAAAATCATTACACATCCACTGTGATGCTCAGAACGTCTCGAAATTCTCTATATATGGTATGTGATTTGAAAATGTCCTCAACATTTTCCATAATAAAAAAAATTTAATTGTTATGTTCTGGGAAAAAAGTGGAAAATACTTCCTATCCGAAACGAAATTCCAATTTTTCTTTTGTGAATAGAAGTTCACTTTCTTTATATCCTGGTTTCTCCTCTTCTTAGCCTGAGTGATATCCACTACTATTCCCTCCTCTGAACCTAGGAATGTCGCGTTTTTACCCTTGAAGAACCAAGGAAAAAAGGACACTAGAAAAACACTACAAAGAAGAGAAACCATCAAGTAGCGGGGGTTGAATAAAAACTGGAAAGAGCGGGACCGGACTGCCTAATATAATTCGGTAAGTTTATGACTGGCCGGGGGAGAGGGGGGTGATGGCAGTTTGCATATAACCAGGGGTAAGTTCGCCGGGAGCACACAGACGGACTCCACTACTCCTCGTGGAGAAGTAAAAAGGGGGTGAGTGAGAGAGAAAAGGGGGTCGGTTAGCCGTATTTCTTGTCTGGTGAGCTTTACGGCTGCCGCGCTCTGCGTTATGACCGCCGAATGGATTATCGTTCCTCTGTGTTTCAGTTGCTTGTTTCCTCTTTTCATTCTGCCCTTTCAACTCATTTTCGTATCCCACTTTGTGCATATCTTTTTCATTTTAAGAACAAGACTCCTGTACGCCAAAGGCATGCAAAGTAGGACGACTGAGGGTGGCTTATTTTACCGCCGTGGACATATCTGCGGAATCGGAATACAGGTATCGTTTGCACTAGTTAGTAGAATTCACTTTATTTAACAAAAATGATACACACGTCTAGACAATTTTGAGTGAGAGGTAAATAAAATTTACTGACAATTTGGGGAATTTTTCACGGACAATGAGATAACTTCTATTCAGCGGTCATCAAGAGTTATACAGACATCCAGAAAACTTTTATTAAGGAATCAACAAATTTTACTGACCGGCTGGATAATTTTCATCATGCCCCTCGATAACTTTTGGTAAGCAGTTCAGATATTTTACCGAAGTGGTACGCTAATTTTCTCTGAGCGGCCAAAATACCACCTGGTTATAGAACAGAACGGTAATTTCTACTGAATTTTTCACTCCATGTGGTTTTTACGATTTTCCGTCTTGAAATTCGGACTGCATACTTCCCAAATTCGAAAACTGGAAAATCCCTGTAAAAAAATATTGTTCCTGGAATGTTGTAAAAGGGGTTATTTACCCATTTAATTGCTTAGTTCTTGCCTGCGGCCCGGATGCGAACACGACACGAGTAAAGGCACCATTGCAACCGGCCGCAAAAATCCCATAGTCAATCGGCATCGCTCCAATTGACGTGAAAAAACTTGAAATAGCAAGTAAAAAATGTGCAGACAAACATGTTCTGAATCGTCTAATTACGCAAGCGTGGAAATATTGATTTGAGTAATTATGGAAGGGATGCCGGGCCCGAAGCAACAAGTCGACTGGCCGAAGCTGGACAACTTGCTCGTAAAATATATATGCTATGTAACGCATCGTGTCTGTACTTGTCAAGATTGTCTTTTACTTAACTTATTGGAAATGAGGTATACTAATAATTAACTGAGTAAATAAGTAGAATTACCTTTTCCTTATTTTATGCGTTTGGAAGACACATCTACTCTCTACGAATTCGAAGTAACTAACTGAAAATGATAAAGGGAAAAACTACGCCTTGGACTTCGGGTGACGTGTACTCAATAGGCTCCATTCTCTTGACTCTGGTTAGACCTTAAAAACTAAAACTCAAATACCATGCCTCATACTTCTCAGAATTTCCATCCATAAAAAAATATATAACGTAAATATAAACAGAAATATGAATTAATTTTCACCTCACACTCTCTCAAATGGCAATTCAACACATTTCTTCCGTAGTAAAAAATTATAACACTCATAGAAACGGTGTATTTAAATCATATGGAATAACTGTATTTTACAGATTTATGGAAACAAATTGTGAAGATTTTGATAATACAAAAATATGACATAAATGGCAAAATTTTATAATCCGTGATAAATTCCAGTGGTATATTTTTTTATGCCATAGGTCCCTGTAATCACGCGATTCTAAGCTCGCCTCGCTCGGTTAAATCGCGGATTACGGGCACAATGACATAAAATATTGTATGAAACTTGGGCGTTATAGTGTTTGTTGGCTCGGGAGATTATAACACTCGTCTTCGGCTCGTGTTACAACCTCCCACGAGCCAAAAACACCATCATGCAAATGTTGCATAATATACTATTTTGTCACTGCTGCCACGCTCAGCCCGTGTCGAAAAGTGCCTAGTACGAAAAGTGTACTAGTAAACGAAAAATCGAAACTTGTAAACGAAGAAACTTTTCGTTTATTAGTAAACGAAAAATGGCACAGTTCGCCATTCGCTGAACGTAAGATTACTAACAAAAATATAGTTTGGATACACGTGCGACAGGGTGTTTCAACCCGTGTGATTGGCAACCCTCGGCTTCGCCTCAAGCCGCCACCTTCACAGTCGTTACCACCCCGTTGCACTTGTATCGAAATAGACTATTTCTGCATTGTGTGAACTACGTATCTTTTACATCGAAGAGGGGAATTTATATAGCATTCCATATTCTCATGACGTTACAGGATACTATTGGATGGAATTTACAGTGGGTAGGATAGAATCCAGGGTAATTCTCAACACAAAATTCACAAAAAATTTTCACTGAAAAAATGGAGAGTTCAAATGGAAATTCAAGTTCGGGACCTTTCGATTATGCATCATGTGCTCTTTTTCACTGTGCTCTCCGACTCCTACCCACTTCTTCACTTCAAATTTTTTGTATATCTTGAGTCCGTCGTTCTTCTTGGGGCAAGTAAGAAACAAGACGTAATTTTTAGATGTATAGAAAATATCAAATTCCAGCATTTTTCAACACTGACTAATTACAGAATTGATATTTAGAAGAAGGGGAGGAGTTAACGATTTATTTATTATTCTTATTCAGGATGGGCAGGAGCGGGGGGACGAGGGAGATTCGAATGATTTACCTGTGAGAATTTCTTGACTCGTGTCGTCTTCAAGATTCCGTTTTGTAGTGAGCATGTAAAACTTACAACTTTTATTTATACCTCAAACTAGATATTCTTCTCATACTTCCCTATGTACCAGCGTTCGAAATAAGTTTCAAACAAACTCGCGGGCTGATGTTTATTGCAGAACTTTTCGTATTATTGGTTATGCCTTAATGCAGCATTTCAGAAAAATTAAATAATATCAAAAGTTAAATAGAGGAAGCACAAATATATTTCAGCCAAGAATTTGATATTCTTGGGAAAAGAAAATATATCCTTTGGAGCGTATGTCTGTAGGCTAATTATTAATTTTAAATTGAATTATTAATATTGGAAATGGAGGGATTTAAAATTATAAAACTGTAGATAGGTGAAAACTTTTGGTTAATTTATTCTTTGTAACTCAAAATACTACGCTCGGAAGACACATCCGCATTCTACCAATTCCTTAAAGGAACTAAATATCTTACAAAGGAACAGACAGACTTAGACCTTTAGTCACATACGTTTCGCGGGTGGTTAAAAACGCTCGACTGTATTTACCCTGAAAAGTCATACCATAAAGATTATTTCCGGAAAATCCAACAATTAAGATATTCAACATTGAATTGAAAAATTCATAGTAACGATCAAAATTAAGTCTTACCAGCACTTAGCATGACCCAGCGTTCGCGACGGGGACAAGGCTCGACTGAAACCCGTAATACCCCTACTACAGAGATGGTCTATTGTTAGATATTACCGAATAATTCAAGTCCAGTTCTATAGGTGACGTTTTTCTCACAGCACTCGATAATTTCAAACCTTCAAAGTTATCAGTATTAATCAGGTATTAAGCCTAAAAAGTTATTGAATTCAACTAATAATTGCTTCGCAAATGGTCCAGGAATCAAATGGTAATGACCAAGAATAATAAAATAATTGTTCCTTCATTCTGCCGCAAAGCGTTAATTATTATTTTTGTATTGTTTAAAATAAAAATGCACTCACTATATAAGAAGAAATTCAAAAGAATTACATAACATTCCGGGAAATTACTATTTCTCCAGTATTTTTCAGCACCAGCATGGAAATACCTATTGCTTGGAGGAAGAATAAGGTATTGACGCTTGAGTCTTATGTAAACTCTTGTCATACCCGGCGCTGACTGTCCTCGGGCAATGCGAACGCACGTGCGTATATATACCTAAAATGTATATACAGTCGTTTATATTGTGTACCAGCACGAGACTCTGGGGTTTCTCCTCGTCTTACGTTTTGTATATACAACATTGGACGCCATCATTGAAGTCACCAGAGTGGAATTGATTTGAATGTTTTTTTGAGCGGCAGTGCCGCCGGCCATCTCCATGCAGTCCAATACATAATGTTTTTGTGTCTTTGCCTTCCTTTTGGCTGTCTGTGGACTATTTAATCCGCCTTCTCTTCACCACACAGTCTATGTGCTTCTCTTTTGTCAGTGTAATGACAAAGTCGTCAAGGGAACACTGATCGTAGCGCTCCATATGACCTTTCTCATTAATTTTTGTGGACCATTTTCACGAAATACAGTCGGATACTTTGGTTCATGAACAGTCGGAATTTGCTCCCTATTTATTTGACATGGGGTCCAATTTGAGACTGTTCATAAACTTTAATGGTCGACTGTATACATGGAATTATTAGTGAAAATCAAGGTGTCCAATCGCTCTGTAAAATTGAGCATGTTAACAAATATTGTAAACAAGTTTAGATATCTTTTAGTGAACAGTCAACAAATTTCACTGAACAATTAGGTCATATCTTCCGAGCTGCTATAATAAATATTAATAATCGATTAGGCAATTATTACCAAAAAAAATTTCTGAAAACGTGTCGAAAATTTTTCGGAAAATTTTCTTTTACGACGATTTTTTCTATGTACGTGAGTTTATCTGCGTATGGGGAGGGCTCAAATCCAGAAAAGTGAGGGGATATTCACGATTAGATTTTGATTATGATTTCAGAAATATAGAAAAAATTATTCCGATTATTTCGATTGTCACATCAGGTGATCTCAAAATTCTATTCAAGGTTTCTTCAATTCGAAATCAGTAAAAAAACAAAGCCAGTGAAAAAAATGAATGAAGTTGATAAATATTGGCTGCAGAGCATACCGGGTTATTTTAAATTATGAACCTTTTGATACTTTCAAAAATAACTAGCAAACACTAACAAATTTGTCTCATTCTATTGTGCCAAGCTTGGAATACTAACAGTGGCATTTCATGATTTAGTTGACAAGGGCTGAGCTATACTCTGGAAAAGAGGAGACACCGGAAGCAAAAGTTGCTTGGTTATGATCGTTTTTTGCGTGAATGATATAAAATTTTGAAAGTGTTTGATCCCCGTTTTATGGAAGACTACAGAGAAGCTATATAGAGGGGGACATGTGTATGTACTGGATGGCACGTTTCAGTTCATTACGAAATGCAAATTGTGTTTGAGGGCAGATCGATGGGTTTATACGGTGTCCCACGCGGTGAGCATCGTGCGTAAGGCAGTTTAGCTGGTTAGGGGTGAGAATCGGTCACGAGTATACATGGAGGTGACACGCGCCTCGTTACTTAGCAATTTCCTGGGTTTTTTTGTCAGAATATTTTAATAATTCCGTCAACTCTTTGATAGGCAATATTTCCTGTCCTTTATAAGCGATGTCAAAATGATATCGACACTTTGAGGGATTTAAGGAGAAAAAAAAATTGATGCACTTTTCTTTTGGACTTCTATGTGCGAAAATGCTAGAACTGGAACGAATTGATATGAAAGGTTTTTGATCGGGATCCCTTCCTTGCGTGGGACTAGCTTCTCGCACTCCGATTAGAAATTTATTAACGATCCGATGATCTATTGCATAATGGTCGAGTATTTCTCCAGCTTGAATTTATCGCAAATCGAATCGTATTCACTGCAATGAACTTTGTAAGTGAGCTAAATCATTGCATGACCTCTTCCAAATTTTGGTCTGAGTCTCTAGTCTTATCGTCAAATGCCGGTATGAAATAAGTAGACTCTACATAATTTGATTTTAGTCATATATGGAATTAGTTTTGTTGACTTCTTTTATAACTCGTTCTTAGTAATCACATTTTTTTCACACTAAAGTGAAAGTTCGTCATGCGAACGGACAAAGTTCCAGTTACTCAATTTCAAAGGTCGAGCATCGACTGGAGTTATCGACGTCGATTTGGTTCGGTGCTTCCCTTCCTTGGGTGTACAGATTTTCAAAAAAACTGAGATGAGCTGTCTCCCCTATTGAAACATCTAATTTCTTCGAAGATAGTACATCAAATTAAATTAGACGCGCCATTCGTTGGAATAAATCTCACCGTCAATGGCACCATATCTCCCGCTCAGTTCTTCCCTCACATGCGATCAGCAAAAATTAAGTCATCCGTCAGTGATCCTTGGCAAATCGGGCATCATAATTGGCGTCGACACTACCGCCACGTGTCCATTCATATTTCCCATCTCTCTTTCGTATCAACAGTAAGACCTGCTCGTATATTATTGCCAGTTAAAATCATAACTTTAATTCACGATATCGAATCGAATTACATGCGGCGATCGCTCGTTATCTTTGTCTGGCGCGAGTCAAAACGAGTGTGAGGCCCCTCCTGCTCCCCACTCCTTGGCCCCTTATGAATGAAGCCTGATCGTTCGTCAATCCGTCGCCCATTTTCTACGTATAAGCATCGTTTCCTTTTGTAGGCGTCCCGCCGGTCGTGACACGAGGCGTCACGTGCCGCAGGAGCTACCCTTGTACTTTTTTAGCCTGGGACCCTGAGTGTGTACTAGGAACGTCGATGAATCCACCCACTTTAGACACCCTAGATAGTATCATGAATGCGTCAACTATTTTTTTTTTACCTTTCATCTTCAGAGGAATGACAGACGTTTAATAAAAATGTGCTTAACTGATAGAATGTAATTATTATTATCTACATTTTTTACACCTATAGCACTTTGTTCACATTATCAATTGCGTAATATTTTTGCCGAATTGGTAATTTTCATTTCGAAATTGGCAATACAATGTACTAAAAATTGTGTTGGGCTTTTCCTAAATACACAATTCTAATCTGAATTTTGAAATTGGTTCTATTACTAAATTGATCATTCAATATCACTGGTGTGGTTATTTTTACACTCAAATATGGTAATACTTTTATTTTGTAAATTACATTTTTCAAATTGACTATGAAAATTGCGTGATCACAGAATATTTACTGAACTTAAGAATCTTCCTAAAACGTTACTGGGGAGATACTTGTAGAAACAAAAGAAACGAAATGGCGCATTGAGAGTACGTATGAGCATTTCTCTGGAAAAATTATAGTGCGAAGTAATTATTTAAAGTAAGTCATTATTTTGATATTTAAGGGAACTTTCAGTGTACGGTAAACATGTGGACAGTTAGAAATCAGCGAATCAGCCTCAGTCCACTTATGAGAAAGAATTTAAAGGATATATTAGCATCGCATTGTCATCCACTGACCGATCAGGCATCAACACCCCCAAGAATATGAAAATACTGCAAATTGGAAAAAATTGTAAGCTGACAACAAACATTTTCCTATTATTTTTGAATCTATTTTGCAAACCCAGAATGTTTTTTTTTCAACAATTTTCTTCACTTCATTCCTTTTTCATTTGTTTACATCCACTTGGTCCAACAATAATTTAAGTTTGAAGAACAAGCAGTACAACTGTTTGTGAATCACTCATCTCAGTTTTATTTATATCATTCTTCCCAATTATAAAACGCTGATTAAAATGCTATTTTCTTTTTTTTTGTCAATTTATATGAGAGATCACCCGTAAAACTGCTAATTCTAATTTACAAAAAATAACGACTGAAATAACTGTACCATAGCCGGTAACACGTGAACTAACAAGAGGGGGTATCGGAGGTGGATATAAAGTTCACATGACGTTCGTTTGGTACCGTTTATTAACCGTCGAATCACACAATGTATATACGAATGCACATACATACACCCACAAACAGTGTTTTATTTTATTTGTCACCAAGCAGAATACAACCACCCTAACCTTTTTTTAAAAATATTTTTCCACCCGTCTTTCTCTGTTTATTTTCATTCATTTTTCACGTTTGAAAAAATATGCTCGGTGATACGTGACAGTTTTATTACGTAAAAAATAGCATTTTAGCATTAATTAGAAAGCTTGACATCGTACGCATTGAGACGCGAATAAAAAAAAATCACAAATCATTTACATGCGAATTAATTTTGAAAGAATTCAATAAATTTTTTAATAATAAAAAAAGTAGAAAGTTGAATTTCACATTATCGATTTGTTATAGTGAAAATTATGAGTTTAATGAGAAATCGGAAGAAAATTTTGCAAACTGATCCGATGTTTTATTGAAGGTTCGAGGGCATAATCTTCTGAAAGTTATCCATTTTGTTTGTTCGATTTTTTATGGGAAAAATCGTGGAATTTTAATTTCATTCTCCAACTACACGGCATCTAGAAAGAATACAACTGTATATTTGGATAAAAACAGACAATTAGAAACAGCATCGAGGAGCGGCTGTCATTGCTTGCAAAAATTCGTGAATCGAGGTAATTGCAAATATTTGCCGGGAGAATAAACAGTTTAATTAAATAGAAGCATAGGCGATAGGAAATCAATTAAATAAAGATTCTCACAAAGTTCGTATTTAAGAAATATGGTGGTAGGTACTGAATTGATGGGTTTCGAAATGATAACACTCGCTTTAAGCGAGCAAATAGCATGGAATTTATTCGCAGCAGACCTGGTTTTTGTGAAAGTCTGTGTGCTCTTACAATGGTGGTATTAATCATCCAATGGAGAACGTCTAAATTACGAGGAATAGCCACGAAAATTGTCCTGCAGTCAAGGACAGCGATATAGCGGATACATGTGCAATGATCAGAATCCGGTTGCTAAGCGAAGCACGAAATAATAGAATGAATCGCAAAAAATATAAAAGTAGCTTCGCTATAAACAAATTGACAATACGTTAAAAATGAAATTGATAAAATATTACGATGCCAATCGACTGTCATTTTGAACGAACATTTTGATGTGCAGTTCATTTTTCATGAATAGTCCTCGTAGTATTCTCTTATTTATTCGTTATTCATATAGGCATCGACCTAAAAGTCGTCACCTAAGCGAAGTAATAATGCAGAATCCAAAGAAGATATCGAGTTAAAAGTACATTGAAAGTGCAATTGCAAGAGTAAGTAATTCTTACGGCCAGGTATTCTCAAGGGTTAAAAGCGTAAAATGTAGACTTGTATGTAGGATGTGCCGAGCTGGCCGATGTGGCCAATACATTGATGGGTTAGGTGGGAATACCATAGTATTTGAGTAAAGACGGTTTAGGAAGTTAAAAGCAGCAATGTATCATTGAAAATTAATATTTTTTCAAGTTTTTGATATGAAGAATTCGTTGTCAGCGGCAATGCACAATCGAAGCTTAGCCAAGTACACAAATGAATATCGAGCTTATGTTTGTATCGTTCCTGCAGCTCATCATGAGAAGCGATACCAAATCTGGGTTATCATCCGTTGCTCATCCAGAGCGGCAGGGGTGGTAGCGAGCATTGGCGAGGTCGGATCGGGAATCGAACTCGGAACCTTCCGATCACCAGTCGGTTGCTCTTCCCATCTAAGCTATCCGAATATACACTGATTTCCAAGCCAGTTATCTGTCAATATTGTTCCATACCGTCCCTTCTAACGGCAGCCGTTTTTACAACAGTTTAAGCAGTCGTAACCCTGGAGATACATCTGGGATTTCCTCCACTGTAGGTGAAGGTGGATGGTACGGTAATGTCTACCACTTATAGCCTCAAATTGAACCAAGACTGGAAGGGTACGTTTGGACGGTGACGCACTGGGCACTCAGGTCCCCATACTAGAGAGCCCTTTCTTCGGTAAACGTTTCGATGGCATATCTCCCACAGAGCTCACTAGGCAAATGCGGAGGGGCTTCTTGGTAGCGGGGATCTCATCTCCTTTACCAACAAGGCGAATATGGAGAACAAGGTAACGTGCGGACCAAGTTTCATTTGCAGACTTCGGTGGCAAACACTGTGTTACTGTCCTGCTGTCATGAAATCAGGCAAATATTCAGTTTCTTCTCGAGCTCGGACTCAACCCGTGTCCTGATCGCAACCTACGGTTTTGGCCTATGTATCGTTATCCTCAATTGCCATAGCTCAGGGGCGCACCTGTTAGTCAATAATGATGATAATAATTACTAATAAATAAGGACTTCAATCACGACTAGCTGATTTTTTTCTCATAATAAGGATCAGCAAGTCCGGAATGTTGGAAACGTTTTCACTCCATGAAATTTTTCTTTAAACATCACAAAATAATAGTTTCAAGGAGGCACTTACGCTTATTGACGATTGTATAAAAAATAAAATTTTCCCTTATTCCTACGTAACTTTGGTTTTAGAGTTTATGACTCGAGGTAATGAAATAAGACCCTTCGAAATTTTCTAGTCTCGTGTCTTCGCCGAACTAAACAGAGCAATTAAAAACTCATTACGATAGTCGATTTATATCCATCACATGCTTCGCTTTACCGACTCGAATTTCACTTTACACACGATCTTGACTTTTCCGCAATGCGCACACAAAAAAAAAACACTTTGCCCTCAAACCTCCCTCAAAACGAATTTTGGCAGGAATTGCAAAAAATTAGGTGTGCAACACGTGCGTATCGCCTTTTTAGCCTCGTGTGATCGCCTAGCACTCGTGCGAAAAAGTGCTACTTTACGCACTAGTTGCACAATATAGTATACTTTGTTAGCAGTGGACAATTTAGATGCATCCGATTAGATGAAAAATCAAAATATTTCAACAATTGGAATACCGGCTTAGAAGTTATCTTTCAGATCATAAAAGTCCTCATAAGAAAGAAAAAGAGGAGTAAAATATGTTGAAATAAATTTAATTGTTCGAAGTCGATGATCTGGAATGGAAGACCGATTTAATTATGTGGTTTGAAATGAAAAGAACAAAAGCGAAGTGATAGAAGCTCTCTATCAGTTGCCCAGGGAGACTTCTTTATTGAATCCCGGATGAATCAGTGAACGAGTGATCACGCGAGGCACATACACTTCTCTCCCTCCTCTAGGGATTGCCGCCGACTTTGTCCACCCCCTCTCTTTTTCTACCCACAATCCTCATCGAGCCGATGCTAACAATGTTTGCAGATATATTGTATCTCACGCATCACTTGGCCCGCAAATTGTTTTATAAACAGATTATGGCGACAGCCGCCCGCGCGCAACGGGGTCGCGATGCACCCCAACCTACCCACTTCTCTTTATAGTTATATGTAGTCGAGGATATATATGACGACCAGAGGTTGGAGGGCCCCAACTCCGCGGGTAATATCCCATTCGTTGCAATAAAAGAGAAAATACATGCAATCTTTCCGGATCTCGGGGATATGATGCTGTTGGACGGGGTTCGCTGCACTGACCCGGAACGCTGCGCGAGTGTTATGCTTACTCGACTTTTGGATCTTGGGTTAGGGATTCAGTCGGGATAATTTAATAGATAATTCATTTTCTTATAGGGTGATGAATTATTTGACGGTGCAAGCCATTTGGATAGTGGGACGGAATGGACTACAAAAAAATAAAGAGAATATGCAAAGTAGAGCGATGCAAAAATTAACGAAAAATGATGTGGAAAGGACGATGAAAAATGTTCTAATAAATCTTTGTCGGTTCTTCCGTACCAATGGCTCACACATTTTATTGTTCATGGGTTAAAAATTAGGATACAAAAGGAATGATTTCATGAAAGGTTCAAATGATTTGTGCAAAATATGATTTTTCTATAGTGATGGGTAACAAGTTTCTTTTTCCAGGAAAATGCCTGGTTGCTTTTCATATGCAAAATAGACTTATTATTACATCCCTCAACTAAACTGTCGAAAAAATCCGAAAAAAATTGAGGGATAGTTTTTACGGCCCTCTCATTTCTTTATCAACTTTGAACAATTCTTATCTGTTATTCACTCTTCATTATCTTCTAATTTACATTGCTAATTTACATCCCACTTCCTGTAAATGCTTTGTTTATTCAACCAGACAATTAACTAATTTCCCATGCAAATTAAATAATCACTGTAAGTTTTTTCACAAGGTGACACTCTCACGATGGATAGAATTGAGTTGATGATCACAGCGGTTATTCGTTCACGGAAGGACGGTGCTAAAGAACTCAAAAGTATATCAACGAAACTAGCGAAGGGAATGTCGCCGAGAATACCGGAAAAAGTCTAAACGATTAAAATCCGAACCTAAAGAATTAAGAACAAAACTCATTAGAAAGAGATTATTCACCCATAAAAGCCACCGAAACATTCTCTATTTCTTTTTAATACAGCCCAGTGTAATGTAAAAGTGTTAATGGACTTCCGTTATCCGGAAAATCTTCCCTGAAATCGGCTCATTGGTTGCCTAATAGCGGTTTACCCACTGGCGTTGTCCGGTTTGTAGAGAATCGCGTGCTTATTGTGGTGAAACGTTGGTGGCTTAATGGCCTGTGACCTTTTAAGTTTGTGTGCGTACACTTCTTGACGTAAAATTGTCCGTGGCATTTCCAGTGCACCAGTGTATTAACCTAGAAAAAGGGAAAATTCAGTTATTCACTGAGGGAGGGTGGAAGAGAGGCAAAAACGCTCAGCGTCCCGACGCTGTGACGCGCCTGCCAGGCGTCTCCGGTCGCGTGGCTTTATGGCTTTTCGTTTCTGTACCACCCTCTTCTTAAATTCTAAATGGTCGAGGATTCCGTTGTGCCCCCGTCCGCCCTGCCAACATCGTGGCCTCCACTATACCGTGGCGAGATGGAAGTCACGACCTCCTATAGGTTCCACGCGCTTCCGTTTAACCCCGTATAACGAGTCTTCTTCGTCGTTCCTTGTTTCCGGAATTTTTGTTCGGTCATCGGGTTGACGAATAGATATGCAAAATTGTCGAGAATGTTACGTGAATTTACATTCAATGGATCAATTGCAGATCTAAGATTTTAGTTGTTGTACATTATGAAGAGAGAGAGTGTAGTTATTTAATTCATAACATGTAAATGCATCTTGGAAGGTAAACATGATTTTGTTATTTATGGTTCTGGATTTGTAAACATTAAGTTTCATTTTATGTTTCTCAAATTTTTAATATGATCATGTATATTTCTTGGTTCAATGCATTACGCAAGTTGCATATAATGATCAATTACGGTTATTGAGGGAATTTTAAGTTTCTAATATCGTATTAGAATTGTAAGTTGCTAATACCGTATTTTGATGAAACAAATGTCATCTTCCAATTTGCAAAAAGAGGTAGAAAATGAGTAAAACTGTTATTTACTTTTTTTTTCCTGAATAGTATTCAGAACATAATGGATTATATATAAAAAATGGGTGAGGCATATCTTCTCCTGAAAGGCATTCCCCGCTAGTGCAATTAAAAAAAAAAGTGTTTTGGATGTTTTTTAGATTTTTTGTTTAGTACATTTTGACACTAGGCCGTGAAGAACTTTTCGGGCGAATATGAGGTTACAGGACGAGCCGAAGGTGAGTTCAAAAGCACTTCATAATTTTTAGGATGCGACTGATATTTAGCGAGCTATAATTTTATAAATAATTATTTCTTGAGAGATATCGTCAATGTTGAATGTTGTATAACTTTTGAAAATAAAATTTTGTTTTTTCTGTATTTTCTAACCATTATAACCTTTTTCTGAACCTTTTCGCCAACATTTCCATAAATGAAGGAAAGTCGTTTGGACCTATTGACGGAATGTGGATTCCGTCCTAAATTCTGCTAAACTGCAGCTTATCCAATGATTCCTGGAGAGAAATACAGGACTACAGGTCCCATGAATCTACTAATCTAGTAATATCCCAATATTATCCCGTTTTCCTCGGTTTCATTAGTAGGAGCAATTTTGTCGCCTTTATCTGGCTACACACCCCACGTCTTGAAGAAGAATGATTAATTGCTCCCATCTATTTGCCTATCCTACCAGACCAAGTCATCAATTCTACTTGTGATGGACAATGCCAATTACTCGAATATAAAATCTAGACTCAAAAACCTTGAAAATATATCCGTTCCCAACAATTTATGGAGGAACAATGAAAGGAGGAAAAGAGGAATGAGTTGGTATCCTGCGGAGATAGCGGTAAGAAGACAGGAGAATAAGGCAAGCTCTCTTCACCCCATCCGCAATTCTACCCTGTCGACCTCTCTACATTGAGAACGAGTGCCCTCCTTCTTCCATTCGCCTCGCTGACTACAGACCACGGAGTTGAATCAATTAAAGTTTAATCCGGAAGTTGGATCAAGGGGTAGAGGGGTTAGGTAAGGGACGGGGCAGTTACCTTCCTTGCAATATTGTGCGGAACCACGCAGATAGTTGAAGAGGGCAACAATAAAGGAAACAGTAATAGCGTAAAAAGGATGGGGCAATGGAATTGGGGGGGAGGGTGCGATGTATCGCTTTCAGTAGGGGGTGTGGACCCTGTCGGGGGTCGACAATCGATGGAGAGAATAGTTACGAGTAATATGGGGCGACGCGTGCTGATGAGCTGAACCGGAAGCAGCATTCCCCATCAGGGCTAACATTTTAAATGCATTTTTTTCTGAGTTTTTAAATGATTTAAAATGATTTATTTATATTATCCTCAAATTATTATTTTTTAAATAGATATTCATGGAATAAGCCATGGGTTTGTCACCGCAATATCGGGACGACACTTTAGCCGGTACTCGAGAATAGCGGAGAGCGTAATATTATAGTATAAATATAAAATGAAAATACAATATAATGTAATTCAACATAAAAGTATATACGACGGCAGAGCAGAATTGGGATTGATAAAATGTATATATAAAGATTTTTAAACTAAAAATCAATTGTGCTTATTGTTCGTTAGTCAATTTGATTACTCTGGTGGATCACTGAGTGCCCCTCTCTCTTATGCAGATATCTAGCTTGGGGAGAAAAATTGTACAACAATGACAAAGAGTCGGAAGAAAATGGCAGCTTAAAATATACGACGCCTGAAGTTTACTCTATTTAGTATACAGAGTTCACTAGTCTTTTGGTATCATAGTACGCACAGAGAATTCATTATTTGCCACTCAGTCAGTAAAGCACTGCTTCACGACCTGACAGGCAAAGTGACCTTCACTCCGCCGAAAAGGGTACATTGCGACCCAAGGCCAGAAAGCTGGATCTCCCGGCGCATGTGATATAAGGCCGAGGCGAAGCCGAGGCATCCAATTTTCTGGCAGTGTGTCGTATACTATTTTTCTTCATCCCCACCTGCAAGTACGCTTAATTAGAAAAATTCGTAAACATTATTGATATTTGCCATTGCAACTTTTGTGGCCTACGCGAGCGCCCTTCCGGCCACTGCGCGTACTACATGAGGCAGTAGGAGGCGGATGCCCGCCCGACTTTTGCAAAACCGAAGCGTAGCCGAGGTAGGTGGAAAATGATTAAAAATCCAAAAGTATCGTGTTTTATATTTCAACATGTTCATCAGCCTACTATCGTCTTTGGCATTCAATGTTTTGCGTAACATGCTCCAAACGTAAGTGGGTGATTTTAATTTCACCTTCAAGCTCTTAAAGTAAATAATTAAATTGTTTTCTTCTGGGATCGCCAGGGAACTGCAGCCTCAGTTCACTGGCGACGCATTCTTATACGCATTATACACTACACGGAGAGAAAAATCAATGAATTTTTATCGTGGGATTCCGAGAAAAATTACTGTGCTGCACTAAAATCTCGGCGCAAACTGCAGGCCTAAGAAAAATTACTATGCCGCCTAGTAAAATTTCTCTATCGGCTTAGGAAAAAGTCTACATTAACCTCAATTTCATTTCGCGGCCAGTTCACAACGTGAATCAGCCAGTTCTCCCCAGACTTCGTTAAAAATGTAAACAGATGTTATTCGAGAAGGAGGGTATCACAGTAATCATTGCAAAGACAGAAAAATTATCTGTCCCACGACTGAGTCCAACTTCGGTAATAATTGGCTATACTCGATGCTCATCGTTAACCAATCACAATGAGTTAAGGAAAAATTGCTGGGCAGCACAGTAAAAAATGAAGGAGAGCACAATGAAATAAACTGATCTAGATAGGAGTTTTTAAAGGATTTTTATCAATTTTTCATTTAAACTCAAATAAAAAATGATAGACCTTTAAATTTTATAGTACTGTATAGTAAATTTTACGAAGCCACATATCATTAATTATTGAATATATTATAAAATTCATGGTATTAATAGTAATTTTTATGTGCGAATAAAACACTTTCCAGTATTCTGGGATTTTGCACCTCGGTTCTAGTGCTTGGCACAGT
>JAPYZM010002743.1:0-12962 GCA_030522845.1 Psyttalia concolor
GTGGATCGCTCGAAGCTCTGTACGAGGTGTGCGGAAGACGACCACAAAGCCAAGGACTGCAAGAAAGAGCCGCAATGCGCCCTCTGCATCGACAAAGGCGACGAGAAGGACTATGCCTATGCTGCTGGTAGCAACCAATGCCCAGCCTACTTCGCGACACTCCAGAAGCTCACCAGCAAAAGGCGATAAGCAATGGAAGACCTGACTGATTTGGCTATGATCTCGGAGCCGTACCGACCTCTCGCCACCCAATCCTGGGTTACTGATGCCAAGAAAGGAACAGCGATCTGGGCTTGTGGGAATCGGCCTCTACAAAATACCTTAAGCGCGGATGGTTTCGTGGAAGGTAAAAATCGACGGAATTCACTTCTACAGCTGCTATGCCCCGCCTAGTCTAAGCATTGGTGAGTTTACAGACTTCCTGGATAGGCTGACTGTGGATGCCAAGCAACACTTTCCTGGAGCGATTGCTGGCGACTTCAATGCCTGGGCAGTTGAATGGGGTACTATTGCGACGAACGCGAGGGGACAAGCTGTTCTAGAGGCTATGTCCGCGCTGGACGTGATTTTGCTGAACAGAGGAAATGAACGAACTTTGAGGCGGGGGGAGACAAGCTCAATCGTAGATCTCACCTTCGTGAGTGACGCCCTTGCTTAGAGGAACCACTCATGGAGAGTAGCTGATATCTACTCTGATATCACGGCGAGCGACCACCGAGTAATAGTATGGGAGATATGTTCTGACCAGAAAGTCGCATTAATAGCAAAGAAAACCAAAAGCGTTGGCTGTAGAGTGAGCACCTTCGGCCCGGACTCATATTCGGTGGCACTAGTTGACCATCCAATTGCTGGTGCAAATGCGACTGTGAAGGGGCAGAACATCATGAGTAAGCTAAGTAGAACCTGCGACGCTACTATGCCGAGGAAGCGGAACACGACTCGACATCCACCGGTGTACTAGTGGAATGAGACCATCGCTGTGTTACGAAAGGAGTGCAATGCAGTCAGGAGGTCATCTCAGCGTGGAAAGAAAAGTCTCAACTTCAAGGAGTTAGAGACCAAGTAGAAGAAGGCACGACGAAGACTCAGCAAAGCCATCAAGCACAGGAAACGGCGATGTTGGAGCGAGCTACACACCGAAGTGGAGAACAACCCATGGGGGAGGCCCTACAAGGTCGTGATGACACGACTCAAGAGTCCATCAATGCCATCGCCATCGTGTCCGGTGCTCCGAAGGAGAATTGTGGAGACGCTGTTCCCAAGTCAACAGGAATTTTATCGAAATTCGCAACAATGGGGAAGAGAAATTTATCCGGAGATCACTCGAGAAGAGCTGATGGAGGCCTGCAAAAGAGTCGGAAACTCCAAAGATCTAGGGCTGGATGGAATCCCGAATATCGCGTTGAAACTGGCCATTAACATCATGGCAGAGCAGTTTCTGGATGTCTACAACAAGTGCCTCAGAGAAGGCATCTTTCCTGCCAAGTCGAAGCAGCAGAGGTTGGTATTGCTCCCAAAAGGGAATAAACCACCGGACGAACCTTCATTTTACCGTCCTCTGCATGCTCAATACTGCTGGCAAGATCCTCGAGCGCATTATCCATCAGAGGATACAAGCTGCTGTGGTACCCGTCTTGGCCGGTAATCAATATGATTTCCGGAAAAGTCGGTCCACAACAGATGCCATAAACGATGTCGTTGAAACTGCGAGGGGAGCGATTGCAGCGGAACGATGGCTAAATGACACTAAGGAGTATTGCTTGGTGGTCACTCTGGACATCAAGAACGCCTTCAATTCAGCCAGGTGGGACTGCATAATGGAGGTTCTTGCCAAACTAGACGTACCAGGCTACTTGCAGAGGATGGTCTGCGATTATTTCAGCAGAAGAGTCCTCATGTATGTCACGGAGACTGGGCCCAAAAAGTACAAGGTTACAGGAGGAGTGCTGCAGGGCTCGGTGCTAGGCCCCCTCTTATGGAACATCATGTACGACAGGCTGCTGAAGCTGAAACTGCCCTCGCGAACGAAGCTGGTCGCAGTCGCAGATGACGTGGCCGTGGTCATCATCAGGAAACATCTGGAGGACATGAAGCGTGTTTTCAGTATAACCTTCGAGAAGATCCGCTGCTGGATGGGTTCTATTGGATTGAGCCCGGCGGAACAGAAGACAGAAGCCGTATTGATCACCAGCAGAAAGAAGATTGAGATGATCACACTGCAAGTCAGGTCTTGTGAAATCACCTGCCAGTCATCCATCCGGTACCTGGGGGTGATGATCGCACGACTGAACTTTAAGCAGCAAGGAGAGCACGTGGCGACTAAGGCATGTGGTGTGAGATCCGCCTTATCGCGTTTTATGCCAAACATCGGGGAGCCCAAGCAGAGGAGACGAGCACCGCTGTCTTCAGTGATCACTTCGGTGCTCACGTACGCTATCCCCATCTGGGTAAAGGTCCTGAAACTGCAGGAAGCACGACGGAAGATCGCACCCGTTGATCGACTTAGTGCCCTGAGAGTCGCAAGTGCATACCGGACGGTCTCTGGGGACGCTGTGTGTGTCATCGCAGGAATGCTGCCAATCGAGGTCTTGGCTGAAGAGCCGAAAGCTCTTTATGAGCGCAGAAGATCCGAAGCGCTGAGTCCCGAAGAACTGGTGACTGGAGAGAGGCGAAATTGGCTGCAGTGATGGCAGCGAAAGTGGGACAATTCCACCAAGGGGAGATGGACTCATCGCGGGATCCCCGAAGTCGATGCTTGGCTCACTCGCGGACATGGAGAAGTGAACTACTACCTTACGCAAATCCTCTCTGGACACGGATGCTGCGGAGGGTATCTTCATGAATTCAAGCATGAAGATTCGCCGAAGTGTCCAGCCTGCCCGGAAGTGGATGAAAATGTGGAGCATGTGTTCTTAAAATGCCCCCGTTTCAGACACATGCGGAGTACTTGGGAGCCTGAACTCGGAGGAGAGCGGTCACCTGACAATCTGGTGGAAGGGGTGCTGTCATCACAGAGAGCCTGGGACGCAACGAGCAATTTCGCGGCGGAAATCATGAAGGAGGATTGAGGAACGCAAGTGCAAGGTTGTAGCATAGGTGAGATATCTATCTAGAACCTCCTAATCACACATATCATCTTTGCAGGTTAGGGGGATGTACAGTAGATAGCAAGCGCGGAAGAAGAAACAGCTGAGGCCTTCCTTGCGAAGTAATACTTCACAGTGGTGCCGCGAGGAATGAAAGGTGAGTGATCTGTCTGAAGGGAGTTTAGTGGGTATTGGCAGTCAGCCCGAGTCCCACACTCATTTGACGGAGGGAATCATCCATCCCCTCCCTCAGGTGGTCGTGCGTAAATGCATTCTCTAACAGACGAAAAATAAACACATAGAAACCCGCGCGCCCACGCGCACACACACAGGCACATTCGGACTTTCCTTTCATTATTCTCGATTTTTTGTGATAATAACCCTAAAACCTTCCAAAAAAAACATCATGTATCATATTATTGTATTTCTCTTACCGAGCCCAACAACCTTTGTAGGACCAAAATTATTGGTCCTATTGAAGAAAAACTAAGTTATGCTTGTAGCATAAAAACATAAACACTTATGCTCAAAATATCTGACTCATTATTTTTCCCCTTCGCAGCCCTACAACTTTGGTCTGAAACATTTTCCCGTTCAACTACTTCTTAACCATTTATTCAGGCGTACAAATCAACTTGGAACACCCTGTATAAACAATCTTCAATAGACTACTTGCGCAGGCTGTGCAAATAAATTATAATGCAATGGAGAAGCAAGTGCGCGGTCTGGCAAAACTCTAATTTTTCACAACCAAAACATATTTGTGCATGGAAGGTATTTTTCATCTTATCTATTTTCTTGGCGATATGTATGAATTACACTCTTTCGATTAATTTTCTACGACCGATTAACATTTTCCCGAAATGCTCAATATAAAATACGAAAAGCGTAACCATGCATTCAAAATTATGGGTATCACTACCCCTGATTTTTTGGAGCTGCAAACGGACAAGGTGACTACGCAGAAAGAAAAAATAACCGTTCGCAACAATAAAGTATGTGGTTTTGGTTATTTTTAGTTACATTCGTCCCAAAGAACAAAATAAGTTTCATAAAACCACAAAGTATTAAAACTATGCTCAAAATTATAATAATAGAAAGAAGATATTCAATTTTTATAGAAATATTTTGTAAACTACCTCTTGATGATTAAACAACAAATAAATATATGTATAAAAACAATCAATGAGTAATTATTGAACTCCCTGAATAAACTACCAGAGATGTGCATCGGTATTGATTTATTATACGCCACAGTTACGAATCTATGGCGATTAATGCCCGTGTTTTGGTACTAAATATCAGTACTGACAAAGTAAAATCCGACAATAGGGATGAAGCATCGGTAAACGGTACTCGGACAAATCTAAGACTTGGTACTGTAACATTGTCTTCACTCCAGTGAAAATTTGGTATCACATGGTACCGATATTCATTATAGTCCCAGAGTTGCTCTATACTCGCACAGAATCGGCCGAGGCTTGCTTTGGTAGGCATTTCTCTCCTAGGTGACAATTTCACACGATGATTCGTCATAATCATTCGTTTCGGTTTTTTGGTACGATATATGAAGTAGTCACGTAAGTTAGGAAGAAATTACCTTTAGAGCTGAAAAGAGGTATTCAATTGCTGTTAAGATAGAATTATCATTTCTGAAAGAACACATTATGCAGCCTGTACGGCCTTCGTAGTCATAATGTGCAGAATGTCAAAAATTGTCTGTTTCAAAATAATCATTTCATCCTAAATAAAAATTTGATTGAAATTTGCCAGTCCAATGGTAACCGCCCTAGAAATTCTACGACCAGAAAGAAATTATATATGTACAGAAGGAGATTCACAGGGAAAAGTAAAATGTATTGGCTAAAGGTTAGAGTATACACGGTAAAATGCGCAGGACGGAAATATGAGCGTTCAACTCGAATGAATTAGACCATGTATAATAATCTAGCGTCATTGGACCTGTCCATTCCTTATGTCAAGAACTTTTGCACACGCCTAATAATATTTCGGTAAATAATTTTTCTACCTGATAGTGCCAAATAGAGGTCATATATGGTTCCTCGCCTTACAGGTGGTAAACGTTTGCTGCGCTGGCTATTTAAAGCCATAGCAATGTCAGCTTCCAAGTCACGCCACTGCTACAATGTTCTGTCAGTTAATGATACCATTGCCCGTTTTTGAGTCATCATTAATTACTACTTTGATATTTAATTGAGAATGAATAGGGTGGAGCAATTGTTACTCCTAATATTATTACGATTGTATGAATTTTAATGGGCTATTTTATAAAGATAAAAAGCTCTTTCTCAATTTATATTGGAATACAGTTGAATTGAAGAATGAAATTAATAATGAAATCAATACCTCGAAATTCATCAGGGCCTCCTCGTTGTCTTGCTTATAATATTCAATATTAATTGTCACGAGGCCTTCTGCATATCCTCTGATGGTGATGAGACTGCTTCTTGGTCCAGTATAGAGAACGAAGAAACTGTCGTCAATCGTCGATTCTGTCAGCGGCTTAAGACCGTCGAAATGGTCTCCCAAAACAGTTGCGATTGTTGATTTCAAGTGTGAACGCTTGTCAATATCGCCTATCATGTTCGGAGGGACGGTGAAATCCAGAAGCACAGTGTGGGCGACCATTATGATTTCTGTTGGGTTAATCTGCACCTAATATATAAAAACAAATTATCCACTATTTTACAAAGAGTACCGTCGATGCATAAATGCCAGTAGAACCTTTTCGGATTTTGGAAGAAAGTAAATTTTCTATTTTCATTCACCCCGATTAACGGTATGTAATAATATTGAATTTCATCGATAATTAAATACATACACCAATAGATTAAACCAACAGTCTGGTAGAGGTAATTAGATAGAATGCACGGTGGTCAATCAAATGTAAGTTTATCATTTTTTATATTATGTCAACCCAATATGATTTATGTAATCCAAAAAGCTAATAAATGGTGTTTGTACACAAATGCGCATGTGTATGTATTGTAACGTGTTTTTTTTTCGACCTTCAACGCTAAAGTATTTGTTGTCCAGACGAGAAGTCAAGCAGTGAAGTGAGAGTCGATTTTAGATAACTTCATTAAATTTTTTTATTCATTTTTGGATGTTTATCAATTTTTATCGAGTGAATTCTTCTGATTATCGATTCTTGATGATGGAAATGAAGTTCGGAGGCGCTGAAGATAGCTGGAGAGGAATGCGGGCCTCGAAGAATAATTTCGTGCAGCAGGAAGTCGACTCTTGGAGATTTTGAATTTGAGGAAGATTCGCGGGCTGCAGCGGTGAACTCAGAAAGATCATTAGTTTAATTGGAATAAGCGATTGCTCGTTGCTACTCATCTTGACCAGCTTCTGAATCCAGCAGCAACGTCATCGCATAACGCCTCTAATCTTAATCAGTTGACCACTTCTGTCTCCGAGGCTCTCAGCGCTTTAAAGTCCCTCGATCAGCCAACTCATCATTGGCCCCCTGCTGTCGTTTACGTACTCTCGCGTCGTTTATTGAACAAACTTCGGGAGGCCTGGGAGAACAAGATTGGAGCTTCCACCGCGTACCTGACGCTGGAGCATCTCCTCGAGTTTCTTCAAGGCCAATCCGGAACTATGGAGACACTGGCAGTCGGGTCACCGAATCAGTCATCGAACGTCTCCTCCCGATCATCGCAGTCCAGCTTTCAGACTAGCTCGATGACTAAGACCAGCGGCCAAGGTTAACCAGGGGTCAGCCTCTCTTCCTTCTCAGTCCACAAAATTGTCTACGTCATGGGCTGACGCTGATTACCCTTGCTCGTACTGCAAGAGGGATCATTATATCGCTTCTTGCAGTGAATTCAAAGCTCTATTGCCCGTCGCCAAGAAGGAGAGAGTGGAGAAGCTTTACCTGTGCTATAATTGCCTGGATAAGCACAGCATCAGAGTATGCCAGACGTTTCGTCCCTGCAGGGCAGGTCAGGAGAAGCATCGCACCTTGCTTCATCTTTATCACAATCAACCCTCAGCACAACATAGGCCTGCGCCTCCAGCCTCCTCAGCAGCTTCTCCGCAACGTCCTGGCACTGCTCCACTATGACTACTTGGCATCAGGCGGATACCACTGGTTGATCCGATGAGATGACCTTAGCACATGAAACCCAGACTTCAAGACGGTTGAGGATCTCTGAGGAGCTTCAAGCAGGCCTGTCTGATTATCGCAGGAGTTACTACCTTCCTCATCATGGTGTAGTCAGAGAGAACAGTGAGACAACGAAACTGAGAGTAGTATTCAATGGATCAGCGAAGACCAGCTCGGAAAAGTCACTTAATGACATCCTTCACACAGAGGCTAAATTGCAGCTCCATTTCTCGCCAATCGTGTTCTTCTGCAGCTCGCGGAAGATGAAGGACATCGATTTCTCTTGGCCGTCTCGCCCATCGTCAAAGGGAGATACGTCGACGACATCTGTGGAGGTTCTGATACTCCTGATATACTTAGAACTGCTCAAGAACTTCGCGATCTCTGTGCTGCCGGAGGAATGCTTTTGGTAAAATGGCACAGTAATAGCTCAGCTCTGATACGATGGATCGATCTAGACAGCACCTCCGAGGAACAGCGCACGTATGAGGATTCAGAGACCAGAATACTTGGATTATCTTGGCAACCAAGCTCAGATAACTTCGTCTTTTCAATCAAGTCATCGTCGAACTCGACCGTCTCGAAGCGAATCCTCCTTCTGGAGATTACTCAGCTCTATCATACGTTAGGATTTCTCTCTGCTGTGGTTATCAGAGAGAAAATGCTACGGTAGGAGATCTGGATCGAAAAGCTTGATTGGGATGACGAAGTTTCGCTGAAGAGGCCTCAGCGCTGGAATAGTTTTCGAGAAGATTTCATCTCGTTGTCCAATGTATCGATACCCAGATGGATTGGGTGACTCAAGAATTCCGTAGTGGAAATACACGGATTCTCAGACGCCTATCAGCTGGCAATGGCAGCCGTCATTTATATAAGTCTTCAATAGTAACGAAGAGCCTCGTATCTCCTTGGTCTGCTCGAAAACAAAAGTAGCTCCTCTCAAACGGTTGACCATTCCGAGACTAGAACTCTCAACTGCAGTTCTTCTTACTAAGTTAGTGAAGTACGTCAAGGATCAACCCGACTTCTCTAACGTTCCACCGTCTTTATAAACCGACTGCTCAGTTACGCTGACGTGGGTCAACATCGAGTTGAACTCCATTCCTTCGTAAGGAATGGAGTTCAACTCATTCAAGACGTTCCAGGTACTCAATGAAAGTTTATTCCCGGCAAGGAGAACCTAGCTGACTGTGCCGCCCGTGAGTTAACCGCAACGCAGCTCGCTTCGCATCACTTGTGCTAGAATGGAGCTTCGTGGCTGAAGAGAAGCTCATGTCATTAGCCACCTCAAGAGCTCCTACCATTGACAACAGCTGATCTTGAAGAGAAGTCTGGTGTCGTGTTCAACTTCAAACTCCGACGCCCGGAGATATGGGATTTGGTCCATAGATATTCCTCGCTCACTAAGCTGCTCAGGTACAGCCACTTGTCAACGTCTCAGAAAAGTTCCAGGATCTTCGTTGAGGACAGCGCTCAATCCTGAGTACATTGCACAGGCTCGTCTCTTCTGGATCAAGGCCAGCCAGTGAGCACATCTCGATTCGACACTGGTGACCTTATCCAGAGGGCATAAACTTCATCCGTCTCATGAACCTTCTCTGGAACAATTGAAAGTCTCTCGGTTGTCTCGTTGGCAGCTAATACAGCAGAAGATCCAGAGATTTTAGCATAGGTGGTCTGCTAGCTATCTTCAACATCTCCAGTCAATCTCTAAGTGGCATCATCCTTCTCACGACATTAAGATCGGCTCTACAGTCCTTCTCACCGACGAAAGGTTTCTACCAACGAAATAACCTCTCGCTCGAGTTGTTGCTCTTCATCCTGGGAGAGATGGACTCACCACGGTGGTGAACCATCAAGATAGCTAGCTCTACGCTTCAGCGGCCCATCGCTAAGCTAGCTCTTCTACCAGTCTCGACCAGCGATACTTAATTACCTGACCCCGGCTACGGGAGACCTTCTCATGACGCGATTATCGAACTACTCCACGATTTAGTTCGGCTCAGCACCTGGATTCATCGTCAACTCTTCCCTTGACCAACCCTCGGTGAGGATTGACGTCCTTCGTCTTGGATCCTGGCTAGGAATGGAAGCCTGTTCGCTGAGATCTGCGGAATTTACGCCTCCAATGATCTTAGTTGAACTCGCACTTAACCCCCGTCGATGAACTCCAGTGGTGATGTTGACCATTGAAAAATTTCGATTTGGGCTCAATTAATTTTTTTTTTATTGTTACAGACTAACCGCGCAGTTGACTAGTCAGCGGTTGCTGACGGCCGGGAAGAATGTTCGATTTTCAACCGAATTCGCACACACACACACACACACGCACTTGATCTCTCACGCTCGCCCATCTCCTACATAAAATAAACGGTAAAGGGATACAATACCACCCTCACTTTCAATATATCTATAAATTTGCAATTTTTATTAATATAACATATTTAATCAGGTTGTTGTACTACCAATTAATAGTTTTTAGCCTCTTCAAGGAAAAAATCCTTAAATTAAAAAAAATGGGGAATATTGAGGTCACATAATTTTTCTGATAATTGTGGTGGCTCAATGAAATATTACTCTGACAATGTGGAGATGTAGAAAAAGATATTATATCACTAATAACAATGGGAAGCGCGTCAGGAAACAGTGTGACACGCAAATCAGTGTGCACACTGGATTGTGGTTAGCTAACACCAACATCCAAATCAATAAATTATTTAGATTAATTACAAATTATATTATTTCCGAGAAAACAAAAATTAAAGAATTAATGACAGAGCACAGTTTGTCAAAGAAAACCATAAGATTTCGGACTAATAAAATTAATAACATTCTTGACGAGTGGTATGATGTAGTGTCAAATAAGAAGTTAGGAGGAATGGAAAAAATAGTAGAGGTGGATGAGATGAAGATAGGTGGAATAAAATACAACAGGGGGAGATTATCAAGAGGACAGTGGATTTTCGAAATATTCGATAGACACACTAATAAAGTATACGTCACGCTAGTCCAAAACAGGAAGGCAGACACTTTACACAGAATAATAGTGCGTCATGGAGAACCTGGAAGTTTGATTTACTCACACGGTTGGCCAGGATATCGTGGACTGAACAACAAACACTTTTTCAACACAAAAGTAAACCACAAACAACATTTCGTGAGTTCGAACAACAGAGCCATCTACATACCCGACTAGAAATTTGACGAGATCATCTTGGTGTCATATCAGTACCGGATCCGGTTAAGTACGGTTATGTTGATCAGGCTTGCCGTGGCTTTAATTTATCAGGGCCGGGTAAAGCCTATCTCCGGCAGCTTGATACGCATAAAAGTCTAAGTTCCATCTGGCAATCTTGAGGGGTTCTTTATCAGGGGCGTATATGTATTGTCTGATGTAAAAAAGAACAAAATCGGGTGTGAATACGGATTTTTTGCCGAAGCGTGCCGTGCGACAGCATCAGTGGCAGTGAATCAAATACAGCGACACTGAAGAACCAAGGCAGTTGAATGACTTTGGAACTCGACACTGACAATTACGGTCAAAACATGGCACCAGTGACTGATCAATTAAATCGAATCAATTTTGAGGTAGACGAGGATGGTACTGAAGTTACAAAAAAGCGATCCGATTAACAATGTCCAATACGTGCAGAATTTGATGAGTGGTATGATGCGGAATCATGCTCCTCGGATGGAGACTCGGGAGAGACCAGGGCACCTTTACCCGGGCCAGATACCTCCAACGCGTTACAGTCTTACCCAGTGCCATACAAAGTTTACAGACACAGGCCTGAGCAAGTTTCCCGGCTGACGGCCTGAGCAACTGGTCCGGCTAAGGACTTGATCAAGTTACCCGGCTAAAGATATGACCAAGTTGTCCGGCTGAAGATCTGGGTAAGATGCCCAGCTCAGGACCTGAGCAAGTTGCCTGGCTAAGGACCTAACCAAATTGCCCAGCTAAAGACCTGAGTAAGACGCCCAGCTCAGGCCCTGACGAGGCCACCTTTGTCCGGGCCAAATGCCTCCAACGCGTTACAGTCTTGACCAGGGCAGTATAAAGTTTACACACAAGGCCCTGATGTCCGGAATACGGCAAATACCCGGATATGACACGTGTCTGAATTTCTAGTCAGGTAGAGAACATCGAGAGATTCTGGAGCGATCTCAAGACCTTATTGCCGACGTACGGACTTGGAATCAAAGGAACAAGGAAGAAGATAAGTATAATTATTTTGAACCGAAATTTCGAATACCAGTTCCGCGTCGAAGCTTTTTGTGATATTCTTTCCATGTTGTATTGTCCATATTAATTTGAAAAAAGTATCATCACTTTGTTTGAAATTTATCAATAGAATCAGCATGTTTCCAAATGAATTTATATTGAGTATCCACTAGAAAGAGTTGAGATAGTTGAACCTCAGATGAATTGTGGGAAAATAATAAACAATCAAGAATAAACTCATGCGACGAAGTCAGGATAGACTGCATGAAATTCTTGATGATTTCACACCCGATTATTCTTTAAATTTAAATATTGTAATACAACGTCGTCAGTAGGTGCGATGGAGAAGTTAGTTTATTTTTCAATTTTATTTTATAGTTTCGGGGTGACAGTCTCTTCTTCTTGAGGCCTGCAACCACTACGATCATGTCGTGGCCTTGGGTAACGTCTAAAATGGTTAATCAATATGGTTTTGAACTTTCTTTCTGAATTTATTCTTCTTCCAATGTAATTCTTGCGTTGTTTCAAATTCCAATTGGTTAGGACCCATCAATACCAAACCCCCTACTACCCCTACTACCTACCAAGGACAGTCATATTGACAACTGAACTCTGTCAGAGAAATTAAATTTATTAAATTTCATTTACTAACAGGGGGGTGACAAAGTAACAGATTACCAAATAAACTTGTGCAGTCGATAGTAAATCGTTCGCAGGTGATAAGAAAACAGTTAAAATTGTGTAAGAGTTTATCGTTTTTTTATAAAAAAATTATGAACTATTGCCCCATGTAGTTAGCCGTATTTATATGATTGTTGGCAATGGAATTAAAACGCATACATTGATTTTTAAATTTCATTTTTAGATCAGCAATGGAATTTCATTTATTTTATTTCAATTTTAGATCGGCAAAGTGGATACTCAAGTTTTTAATTTTTTCTAAAAAAATGATCAACACTTGAACAATTTCAACTCTCTTACTATCATCTACGAATGATTCACTATAGATGGCATAAGTTTATTTGTTAAATATGAAATCGTTCGCAGATGATAGAAAAGGAGTTGAAATTGTTTAAGGAGTTTCTTCCGACATATACGCGGGTAGAAGAAAATATACCGATTTAATGAAAATTTTATGTTAGTTACTTTCATAGCTTTGGAAATGATGGGCAAAAGTTCAAAGGTTACGAGCACCGTTAATTAATCGTACTAGCGCCGACGCCGCCGCAAGCGGCGGCTCCGTTGATCACCTTTTATCCTGCACAAAACTTATTGAATTGTTTCCATAACATATAGTTGAACATATCATCTTTCAAATATCAAATTTCAATTTTCCAAATCATTATTTTTATTTGCGAACTTCCCATTTTAACATTAAAATTTTAGATTAGCAATTATCGAAATTTTTATTCAATTCCTGTTTTTTGCTTCCGAATGGAAGCTTTGCAATCGTTCGATTTTTCGATTCTCCAATTTTGCTTGGAAATGATGTAGAATGGTCTGAAATGGAAAAATACGA
>JAPYZM010002744.1:0-12959 GCA_030522845.1 Psyttalia concolor
AGCACTTTTTAGTCACTCGACGCGAAGCGGAGAGTAACTGAAAAGTTACTTTTCCGACACAGCGTGATGAAAAATTATGTTCGTAACTCGTGAAAAAAGCGGTTTTTGACTGGTGGCATTATATCACTCTCCTTCGGCTCATGATATAAACCACCTACTCGCCAAAAACCATTTTTTTTCACTTGTTACGAAATATACTATTTCCAGTCAGCGTACCTGAATTTAGCTGAGCGGGAGGAAGAGAACGAATACGCAACAACATTGAGTCACGCGTAGATATTTATATTTAGACATCCATATCGAGTACGATAATTTAAACTGATAACTATTTAGCACATGATTTATAAATAAATGAACTTTTATCATCGGCGGGTAGAAGACTAAAATACAATATTTTCTCTGAGGAATTTTTACAATCTATAAACTCCCCTCTCTCCCGCAATTACGAATAAATTATTCTCAAGAGTAACTGTCTCATCATCCTTCAACCCCATTCCCCCCTAACACCCCCCCCCCCCCCCCCACATTAGCACACATGAACTAATTGCAACACACGTTGCAATTACTCGAGAAAAAAAACTGATATATAACAAAATAGTCCTTGGCAGTTGTGCCACTATCCACGCCAACATCTCTATTGTACACTACATGGCATTGAAATACGTTTGCGTGCAGCTGTCGTGCGTATTCATCCAGCTTTGTAACACGATAATGTCACAAAACTTTAATTCCGTGTAAGTATATAAAATCATTAAGAACGTTGTAAATCTGTCGTGACAGCCAATCTCACGATCGGTTGCGCATCAATAGCAGTTTTTGCGCTATTCAGGCGAGTTATCTGATGTCATTAGTGCTTGTGGTGTGTCGTGACTTATTCTGTGATGTGGGGAAACAATAATTTTCATAATTTTTCATAAAATTTTTCATTAGACAAAGCAAATGAAGCCTGAGATCCAATTCAATCTCTGTTTTATGTACCGAGAGACTGCTCACTCTCGATCACCGGAATCTGATAATTTTTATTGTGCGAGTGGTTTTCTGTCATTAGGAATTTTGATTTAATGAAATTATTCGAAATCATGAAAACGCCGAAATTGAGTTAATTTCGAAATCAACAGGTCACGCAGTCATTGAATGAGTACTCATTCTGTACTGAAGTATTTATTCAGAAGGTAAAAATGTCAAGTTCGTGTGGCCTGATTCACCCAAATCAGTATTCAAGTGGTACTTTAGGGCATTAAAAAAAAAATCTTATTCGTTTAGTACCCGGCATTTACAGTGAAAGTGGTATTTCCGTTGGAAGCCCCACCTCCTACGACTGGAACTCGTGCACCTCGTGTGTATGTGTGACGTTTTTTTTTTCTTTCTGTTGTTGAAATCCAGCCGCACGCGAGATATTCACGGAGAACCAAATCGTCCTCAGCTCCGGACACGGAAGCACGTGATTTTGCTCATTGGCGGTTATTTTGAATTAGCAGAAGTGATAAAATCGTGAGAATGAAATTGATTGAGCGCGAGTTGTCATCGGGGACACTATGAAAATTGAATCGGGTGCTTTTTATTTGTGAACAAGTGCTCGGAGGGTTGAACTATCGGGGTGGATGGGCATTCTTGGGCTGCTGTGAAGGGACGAATAATCTTTTCAAAGATTTCATGAAAGAATAATGAGAGTTATCGTTCAACTGCTATTTCTGGTAAGAATACATGAAAATTATTCCCGTGATTATCGACGAATCGGGAGACGTGAGACGGCATTTGAGAGTAACGGGAAAGTTATGGTAATTTGTGGATAGTTTTTATCACTCGAGCCAGGTCGAGCAGGCCTCACAGCCTGCCATGAGCAAACAATTTGAGACTTGTCAAGTGAATCTTAGGAAATTGCTCCTGTTTGTACATCATCGCTCTCAAATGTAATAATTATAATTTTTTGATAAACGATTTGCGGAGAGTTATATTGAGATGAAAAAACACTTCATTTATTCGTGATCTCATCTCGCCCATTGTAATACTTTTCAGCCGCCTTGATCCTAATTACTTCGGGATTTTGTAGAGCGGTTGGTCGGCTCTTTTTATTTACTCGGTTCTCGGAGTTTTTTTTCCCACTGCCTTACTTCCCAGGTGATTCAGGACTGTTACCCGAAATAATGAAACGAATCCGGGTTGTGTCATTGAGAATTTTATTGCTCGCTGGAGGATAAAGTCTTTTTAAATGGGGATATTATTGATAATTAGCAAAGAGATACTGCAAAAAAACGTAAACGGTGTGATTGATTGCTGTGGGTTGAGTGAGTTGAAATGGAAGGAGCAAAGCCGAGGCGATATTTTTTCACAAAAATTGTGAAAAAATCCAATGATTGTAGAAATTAAGTAGAATGATTTTTTTTACTTAAATTGATTCCGCAACCGATTCCAAGAAACTCGTGAGATTATTGCGCTCCCATGGGAACTATTCCCATTGGTCTCAATTAAATAAATATTATTTTCACTACTCATTTGTGGTATTGTAGCTGTTCATAATGTTAATTAACACAATTGTAATATTAAATCACAAGAGTATTAATTCCTTACCTTATCTGTCTTCTTCCGAGAAGAACAGGAAAGTGAATAAGAACAAAGTTTATCGTGTAAACTTTGACACTGGGTGAATGACTCAATGATTGAATAATCTAACACAGGAATTCCCTCGGTCAATCCACTATTTCGCATGAGATTGTGAGGCAGACTGATTAGAACTGATGGAGACATAAATTTCTGTCACAAACCAGCTCTCAGCTGTCCTAATCAATAGGCAACACTTGGAATTAGACTGAGGTAAAATTAATCCGGGGACTTTTGAACGCCAGTCAATCAGTGCGAACGCTGGAAAAGCCTTAATCATAGTAATCCCGACGAGTCAAATTGCCGAGTGGAAACTCTTTAATTTACTGGGCTACCATTAGTAGTAGTAATGACGAAGGAGGGGAATTTTACTTGAAATTTCTGCTCAGTCGAGTGGATGCTCCTACGTTCGACTACTTTACTCCTCTTTTGCAGGTGCTGGCGGTGGAGGGTTCATTGGGTGGATGGCACGAGCCCTGTGGCTCTTACGGATGCCCACATCAGCCTCGTTACGAGCCTTTCGTTCCTGCGCCACCCGGTCATACGCCCCGTTGCGCCAAACCTGGGCAAACCTTCTGTGAAACACTTGAACATTATCCAACGTCAGTATTTGCGGGATTACGAGAATATTAGGAAAAATTTTAGCCATTTGTTCTTTTTTTTTTTTAATGAAATGGATAAAGTAATTTTTCTTTATCATCCTGAGTTGTTATAGACATGCACGGAGAGAAATATTCAATAATAATTACCGAACAATTGACGTAATGTGCTGGCGGGAATCGTTTTCGGAAAATTTCTATAGGAATTGAAGGGAATAAATCTGTAATTTCTGACAGAAATTTCAAGAATCACCAGAACATAAAAATTATTCTTTGAGAATTTTTACGGAACGTTCCAGAAAAATTAAATGATTTATATTTTACAAATGAGATTGCAGAATTTACGTGACATTTTACATTTTTTTAAGAATTTTACTCTGCCCTCAGATTACGTTTCGATACGAAATTTTTAGTTTTTTTCGTTAGTAATTTTTATTGAATATTTCTCAACGCCCGAAGAGAAAAATTCGGTAGCTGTTACTGTCCAGTTATGTAACTCTTTTGGCCGTTCAGGGAAAATTGCCATATCGCTTCAGTAAAATCTGTTATCTATTTACTAAAAATTGTCTAGACTTGTTTATTTTTTGATACGGTATTGAACTTTGCTATGCCGTTGGATTACCAAACTGAACCGTAATTATTACTGGAAAAAATTCTCTCCGTGTAATCATATTGGAAATTTAATAAGTCGTTGTTAACATTCGACAAATATTTTCTTTGTATGAAGCGGCTGTGATAAGTCAGTGAAAGTACGACCTCCTTGACTTCACTCTCGACTCAGCGCACAAAAAATCCCCAACAACCGCAATTTGCAAAGGACTATGCAAAATAGAGACATAAAAGTAATTAACTATTCAGAGTGCGTCGATCTTATTCTCTCCGAGTGGAAAAAATCAACCCACGCTAACAAGGTGGAACTAACAATGTGCAAAAATTTAAATCTTCTCTTACCCAATATTTTTTATTTTATTTGTTTGTACGTCGTACGCTCGTAACATAAAAATTGAGGAGCATGGAATGATAATAATGAGGCTCAGGTGGATGGTGTACGCAGAGACAAATAGCCTGGAGGCGCAACACTGAATAAATTTGAGTTGAGCGTTAGAGAATTGACTTAATGGGACATTCAAAATATATTCATACGTATTTGTACGGTGGTAGCTTTCGGTATAAATGGATAAATGATGCGCTTGGAGGATAGCTTATTTCTGGGGGTAACGGTCACGCGAATTAGAAAATATATTCAGGCGTGGATCATGAATTAAAGATTTTCACAATGGCCTGATAGTGAGGGTCGAGTGGAGAAAGCTGGACGGGCTTTATCTAGAGGAATGAGGCGACCTGGACACCTTGATAACCGAGGATACCTGACGATTATCTTTGAATTAACATTTTTGGCCTTCGCAGTGGACCTTGCTAATGCTAGAACGATGTCGCAGTGCGGTTCCCTCTAACAATCTTTTCTTCTTTGTCCATTACCTTCCCAATTTTACCACTAGAATTTTTCTCTACATTTGGGACACTTTGTGGAGACGAAAAATTTCATTAAAAAACTCTAGAAAGTATTGAAATCAATTCTATTGACTTTTTATTGAACTAATATCGAACAAAATCTTGTCAGTGAGAGGTTGATTCAATGGAATCAAAGATTTTTTCCATAACATTTTATTGTGAATAAGTAACTTTTTGGTTGTTTTTTTTTAATTTGGACATCTGACGAATTTGGCAGGCATTTCTAGTAAAATATTCCAAAGTTTTAGAATTTTACAGTTAAAACTCCAGCACACTGAGAGAAAACATTTGCTCTGCTGAATAAATACATATTCAGATGGAAAGAATTGTTTTCAGCTGAAGAAAATTATTTCCCAGAAGAAAATTTCCTTCAGTGAAAGCTTAATTATTTCTACTCAATAATTTTTCAGTTGGATAGAATACGCATATTTTCCATTAAACTCCGAGAATGCAAACATTATATTGAAATACGATATATTTGACTGAAAATCAAAGCTTTTACCGTCAAGTAAAAGTTTGAGGTGAAAAAAAAAACTTTTGGGTGATCTTCACATTTTCGTGAGTCGAACAACTTAATTTACCTCAAACTATAGATTTCTTCAGAAACGCCTACATTATCGGGTGGAAAATATCGATATCATCGATATCAAAAATTTCAAGAATCTACCTTTAGAGAATAAACATCATTAGCTGTTTAAGCATTGCTACGGACGTTCCAAGAAAATTAATGAACATGTAGTTAAAGGGCAGCCCCACAGTGACGCATGGCTAGGCTGAAGCCGCGGACGGACAAATAATTTTTACGAGTCAGATCATAAAATTGACGTGACGCTCCCAGATGACGCTTCGCAACGTAATTCTTCCCGCTTTTTGCCGGTATTTATTGTCGAAACATTTCCCTATCTGAAAGATCATTTAAAAGATGCGAATTCCACTGGAACGAGGAAGAGATCGGGCCCTGGCGATGCCCGAGCCACCAAAAACCTCGAAAATGCTTGAGAATAGTTCCCTTTTCATAGAAAGCCTAGAACCGGTCCAGGTGGAATGAAAGTTGAAATGAAAGTAACCATCGAATCATCGAAATCAGAAAAATGAATTACAACTACATTTATTAAAATAAACATTGCGTACAGCGATTATTCAATGTTCACATAATACTTGCGTTGTGATCCAGGTGCTCTAAAAAGTAATACTGTTGCCACTTCGCGGGGCATCGAATTATGATATCCAATTGAAGTATTTACTCAGCTCCACATCACCAACTCTAATCGTTGATTTTTATCGCAGGAAATTGATTAAATTCCTACTGGACAAGTGCAGCTACGACTTCTCGTCAGTCCTTCGGGACGAGTCTGACTATGGCTTCAACGTTAACAGGTAAATCCCCAGGTAGCCCTCGATTTTAATTCGTAAAAATTGCATAAACAGATAATCTCGTTTGCGCAGAGGAAAACCCGATTACAATCGCGGATACGTGTATGGGAGGCAGGAAGTCGAGAAGTTTTACGGCCAAACGACTGTTCTCTCGTCGTATCCCATCGTCAACCAGTCACCCGTGACTTACGGCCCGGCCGCCAATGACAGCCGGGACGAGGGGTAAGAAATTCAGACGAGCTGCGTCGAGGTTTCTGGGTCAGTTGAGGACGAAAAAAAATTTTTTATTTCTTTTCTTTTATGTAGTTATGAGTACAGAGCTCCTCCTGGTAATCAACGCAATCCACTACTCCTGGATAATTTACCGAGCCATCGGGGAGGCCAAACCTTCCCACCGGAATGGTTGATGAATAAGTGAGAATTTTTTTATTCTGAAGGACTGAGAATTCCAAAACGTTTAACATTTTTATCGGGTTTAATTTCCATCGAATTTTCAATTTCCTCATCGGCACATCAGAAGTCAGAACAAGCTGCTGATAATTGTTATTGACAATATAATTTCGCGTTCTGACTTTTCTAATTTCGGTGATGAATTTTTTTTTTCTATCATTGGGGGCAAAAAATATTTCACTATTAATTATGCCATACAAATGAACTCAAATGAATTTCATTTGAAGTTTCAGACACACCAGGCGAGAGACGACAAATCCAAATCGTTCTCACCGTGAGAATCCCTTTCTACATCGCAGCAATGAAAATCGTGCCAAGCGACAACTACCCTCCCAAGTGATATCCCTCTGCGAAACAAACAACCAATTCCTGACACCACAAGCAGCTCTGAACAATCAAGGCAACTGGATGTACGTTGTTAATCTACGCGAGACGCGTGAAAACTACTCGCAATTAGTGAAGACTGAGACATGCTCGTAAGTTGGGTTAATTAATAATAATTGATTAATTAAAAATAATCGAGATTAAGAATATTCAGCAGTTGTAGATAAACTCAGAATTCCTTCTCGTTGATATCCAGTGCATACGAAATCATTTTTTAATCGTCATCTTAATCTCATTTTTCTGTTAAATAAATTCAGACTTTTTTAATCAATTTTCTGCAGACGCGGAAAGTAATAAAAATTTTCCTTGTCATTTTTCAAGTTCACTTGCGATCGGGGGGCTATTGACTCCCAAAACTAGTGACACAATGATTTCAAACTGAAATCGATTTCAATTACGAATATAATGAGAGAAACACGCTTACAAATTATCTAAGTAAAATTAATATTAATAGAAAAAAATGATAGAAAAAATAAGAAAACAATTATAGTTCCGAAGCATTCTGCTGATATCATTGGTAGAATGGAATATTATAAAATTTATAATAAATAAATTTTACTTCCTTAATTTAAAAAATAATAATCCGACAACACTGCTCATTTTTTAGATGATTTATTCTAAATTATATCCAATAATTTGAAATAAATTCCAATTTACAAATGTTCAGGGGAAGTCAGAAAATAACAACATAATTATATTATGTTGAAAACTTTTTTATTTTCATTTTTGATTTCAACTGATTTCAAGTGACTTCACTGATTTCCTGTGATTTCAAAATTGATTTCATTTTGAAGTGACTCAGTGATTTCATCTATGAATAGCCCCTCGATTGCGATTCTCCTGAATATTTTTAATGTTGTTCTGTAATAGTTGGGTTCGATTGAACAAAAATTTGATTCCTCAATTCTTCTGACGACAGAACGACAACCTGCAACGGCTTGTGCTCACTGCCCGAGGGCTACAGAAGCAAGTGTGAGCAGCAATACGTCCAGAAGCGATTGGTAGCACTCGAGGGCAGCGGCGATCGCCTCTACACCGATGTCTTCTGGTTTCCCCATGGATGCTCATGCCAAATCATCCAGAATTTTTAGTGCCAAACAGTCTGGACTCGATTTTTAATAAAAAAAAGAATCGTCGCTCGCTTGAAACTGAAAGTTTCAATTTGAGACTTTCGAAAATTAAAATTTTATCTTTTTGAAAGTCTTAACTTGAGCCTCCGAAAACTCTCAAGTCGAGTTTTTTCAAAACCCCAAATTGGAAGTATCGAAAAACCCACTTAAGAGGATTTAAAAGGCGAGTGCCGCTAGCCAGTTGAGACTTAGAACGTCTTATCTTTCCTCTCTTCCAATTTTTCTCAGAACCCCCCAACAGGGTTTGTTCAATTTAATTGTTAAAATTTTTTTCGAAGTGCAGCTGTCGTACTATTCGGCAAGTGGATTTCCCCGCGCACCGGAACGCTCGGGTGAGTTCGATGACTCGTCGATTAGTGATCAGTGCATGAAGAGAGAAAGGCGTCGAGCGGATATTATGAATAATGTATTAACGATGACACGTGGAAACCAGTCAATCTCTCTCTATTTAGCAAGTTTACTCGGCCGCGAATGAATTCTCCGCATTTCTCACCCATTATCAATCCTCCATTTTTTTTTTTCGAATTATATCTTTTATCATTGATTTGCTGACTCAGTGCCTTTTTCTCTCGGCCAAATCGACGGCGTTTCAATTATTCACGACTCAATGAGCACCGGCGAGGCGGTTTCGCGCGCTTAGATCTTTGCCGATGGGTTTTCAGGCGAGCGCGGGAGTTTCAGTGGATAAAGAAGAGATTTAAATTCCCAAACCGCCCGCGAGATGACGACTCTCCTCCCGATTTAATTCAAAGATACAATTGAATTGATTGTTAATTCCAAAACTCCGTCAATTGATATTATTTATATTAATACTTCGATGAGTCTATTTAATTTGTAGATTTACTCTCTCCGAATTTATTGTTTATTATTTTTGTCTCCATTTTTCAAATTATTTATTATATGTTGTGATAAATGTTGATAAGAAACAATTTATGTTAGTGATTGAGCTTTTTGCCTGGATAATTGTATTATAAATAAACTGTCTGGCAGATTTCTAAAAAAAGCAAACAGATTGATATCTATTCAGATGGAAAAATTCATTGAACGATATAATAATGAAGAAAGTATAATAAGAGGCTGGACGACGTACACATTTCACCCAAGATAATTACCCATATATCCCTGACAGGGTTGCACAAAGAAAAACTGAGCCTGGGCGTCCTTTTACACACGCATCGATCACCTTTGCGTCTTCACTGACGTACTTTGGACCCCTCTATTTAACACTGCATGTATTTCTCTCTTTCGCGCTTGCACTCGACCCCGAGTTGCACTACTTCAATCGTGCAATCTTTTTTATCCCCCCCGGAGCATTCGAAAGGGGGCAAATGGAGAAGGGAGGCAAGGTGAACAAACTATTGAGTACTTTCATCAGGAGAAATTAAAATACTCTTCTTAATTACTCAATTATTTTTACTCAGCCTCTTGACAATTGCGAGGAAGAAATTCATTTGGGAAATTGTGTTATTGCTTTTGTGATTAATTAAAGGGGGTCCATTCGACGGTGAGGTGAAAAAATTATTGGAATTTTTTTTATTAGAATTAGGAGAGGCGGAAAGGAGATAAAATGCTGGTCAGGTCGTGGGAGTTTTCATAAATTAAATGGATAATTTTTTTCTAGGAAAGTGACTTTTTCTGCAAGAGAGCTGATGGAATTTTAAGGACAATCAAGTATCGAAATTTTATCTGAATGAATAATTTGGAAGTAATAAGAGAATTCTGGATGCCGTTGCACAGTTAACTCTTTCTGTATTACAAAAAATAATTTTAACATCAAAGACGGGAAATTTATGTAGCGTTCCACATTCTTGTGCCGTCAGAGGATATTGTTGGATGAGAATTGGAATAGATAGGATAGGATCCTGGATTATTCTCAATATAAAATTTACAAGACATTTTTACTGAAAAAAATGGATAGTCCAGACCGGGATTTGAACCCGGGAAATGATGGAATTATAGACTATCATGGAATATCTCCATTATAACGGTATAAATATTTTCAATTTCCTAACTAATAATTTCATCATAGACTGGCAAATGAGAAAAAAGAATGAGTTCACGGAGAGAAATATTTTACTAAAAATCAACGTTCCTTTCGGTAATCGTCTGTCGTTAATGCAAGTTGTGATACACGTCCAGACAATTTCTAGCGAGGGGTTAATAAATTTTACTGCGAAGTTGGGAAATTTTCCCCGAGCAGCCGAAATACTGCACGATTACGTAACGGAATGGTAAATTCTCCTGAATTACTCCTGAATTTTTTTTACTGATAATTACCGTTCCAGTTGGTAATCGTGTAGCATTTCCGACGATCGAAAAAAATTACTCAACCGCATAGTAACATTCACAATTTTTAACAAAAATTGTGCACTTGTTTAAACAATTTTTAGGGAGGGGTAAATAAATTCCCAGCGAAGCTGGGGAATTTTCTCCAGAAAATTAGAAAACTTTTATTAAAGAGGCAACAAATTTTACTGAAGGGGTGGTAATTTTTCCCGAGGGCCAAAATACTCCTCAATTATATAACGAAAGAATAATTACTACCAAATTTATCTCTCCGTGTATTCATTGAATTTTCACGTCGCACGAACCATAAAAAGACTGCGAAGCGGATTGAAAAAAATCCTGCTCATCTATTCTTTAATTATCAAAGAAATGGCAATAAATCGATGAGAAAAAAAATCCAGATGCACTTGTGCCCTCCTCGCCACCTGTACAGAAACGAGGGTAAAATTTCCGGGCACGTACAAATGCATAAGAAGTCCCGCGAGCTCGCTTATGTATGCGTGCTCGTCCGCGAAAGGGGCAGCGGAGAGAGGAGAGGGTAGTGAAGAGAAGGGATGGAAAATGGGGCTGGCTTGAAGGGTTTCCATTATATGCGTACAGGCAGCCCCCACGCAACTCGAGTCCTGTGGATATTTTTTCTCTCCTCTACCTCGTAGCACTCGGTGATAATAGGCACTGCCATACGCACATGAATCCCAACATTTCCCTATATACCTGGGTATATACCTGCTACATATTCGCAATTACATCCTGCAAGTACCATTGGGTACTGTTGTTGCTACTATGGCCTCTCCTTCTTTTGCTCTGGGCTCGAGGCCCCTGCCAGAGTCGTCGACGATCGCGGAAGGATGAAGGACTGCACTCACACTCTGAGAGCGAAAAATCTCGAGTGTCCTCGTTGCGTGAGCAACCCCCCAGGCTCTCTCCCTCATCACTTTTTTTTTCTTCATTTTTTTTCCCCACTTTTCACTGGGTTTTCTCGATCTTCTGCCCTCTTCTGGCATCAACACTACCTGGGGCTTTGAGCTAGTGCGTGGAGGGCTGAGTATACTTTTGGCCGCTTTGAGTCCACTGAAAAACTCACGTTAGAGTTGTTCCTCAAGACTTGAACTGCAGTGGAAAAAAAATTAACCGAGTTCTTTCAAGATTTCTCCTTCGAATGATGAAGGCCAGAGGAAAAATAATGGAGGGTTTTTTTTCGCCAGTTGCTTTACAAATTTTTAAGGATGTTCATTAGTGCAGTGATTTTTCTTGAATATTTCCCTTTTAATCGGGTGTTTTTTTTTTCGGTGATTTGAGCGGCAGGGTTGGACAATTATTCTTGACATTTCAGGTGAAAAAGCTTAGTAGTTGTTTCCTTTGAAAATTCACAACGTGGTAAAATGAAGTTTAATAAATTTTTTCAAAAATATTATAAAGAATTGAATTTACATTAGGAAACGAAAATCCGGGAATTGAATTTCGAAAAATAATCTCGATTTGATATTGAAAATTTTTCTATTCTTTTAATTAATAATTTGATATGACAAGTGCGTGCCTACGTTTGTTGATTGATCTCTTTATTTGATGACTTTTTTAGAGTACATAAACGAATAGAGTATGTGTCTAAACTAATACAGCTTGACAAACCTCTCAAACAAAACATAGATTTCAAAGTCTCAAAAAACTGATCTGAAGAACCTCAATCGAGTAAACAAAAAAATTATAGAATTGTACTTTACAAAGTGTCCAACTCCACCAATCAAATCGGAAAAAATGAAAACTAAAGGAAGTAATATTATACAATAATATTATTTTGTTCAAGACTTTTGTTCAGTTTTGTTAGTTTAAGCAAATACGTTTGTTTAAATTTATGTGCTCCACAAAAGTAATAAATTAACTAATGATTAGTTACGTAATATATAATATTCAATGGGTTAATGCAAAACACGTCGCAGTATTGTAACATTAAATAGTGCAATTAACTCTTGCATACATTGTTGCTGAATGTACTATTATTGAACAGAAATGGATTTTTCCCTGCCAACGAAAAAAAGCGAACATTTTTTATCTCACCGCTGCAGCAAAGAGTTCACCTCTCGGAGTAACTGGGTATAGAGTCACGAGCAGTAATTATGAACGATAGTAGGGTAGAGAGGGATATAATTGTGATTGATGGGGAGACGGAAGAGACGGGGGAGTGGAGGAGTAACGGGGGAAACAGGGAGATGACTTCCTTTTAATCTTTGGGGGCCTAACCCTTTCGCCTCTCTTCTCATTGCCGTCGATATCTGGTCTCGCTGGCACTCAACGCGCTCACTGCCCCATCAGCCGCACTTGCGCGCGATTCCATTTACTCGACCAATGATCGAGAGTCGTCTGTCAACCGGGATAGAATCTCAACATCATTCATTACATCAGATAACCGACTTATTAATCATTTTTTTCCTCCCTTCTTCTGGTTACTGGAGGAGAAAAACAAACGATGCACTTCCTGAAGACCTTGAGATATATTAACATCCAGGCGTCAATATTATTTTATAATTTTCATCACGCTGTGTCGGAAAAGTAACTTTTCAGTCACTGTCTGCTTCGCGTCGAGTGACTGAAAAGTGCTTTTTCGACACATTGAGATGAAAACTATTGT
>JAPYZM010002745.1:0-12949 GCA_030522845.1 Psyttalia concolor
AAAATTTCCTGGAAGTGATGCCAGAAGGGCCCAAAAACGAAAGTAGAAACCTCTAGAACCCCCTCAGCTCTCAAAAACCCGAAAAAAGGACGATAACGTGCTTAAAAGTTGAAAAAACGCGAAAAAGGGCAAAAAAGGGCTAAAAAAGGCCAAAGGCTCACCTTCCTCCAAAAAAATCGAGATTCCGGCATCTCCGGTCGGCCAGATGGCCAGCCAGTCATCTGTCTGGCCCGAAAGGTCGAAATCTCGAAAAATCAAAGGCCCCCCCCCCCTTTCCATTTTCGCGATTTTCCTCAAAGTCGGCACTTCTTTGACGATATCTCAAAAACTATTGCTCCGATCGCCACGAGGTTTGCGCCATTCAAAAGCTGAGCTCATTTCCCATCGATTTAGGGCATTAAAAATTTTCAGACAAATTGAAAAAACGGTTCGATAAATCATTGTAGAAACTTCGCAATAGCCTATATCGATGGGAAATGAGCTATGCTTTCGAATGGCGCAAAGCCCGAGGCGATATGATCAATTGTTTTGGACACCCCCAGAAATGGGCATACGCGCGCGGAGCACACATCCAATTCCAGTATTTCAAGACTTCAAAAGCATACTTAAATGCATAGTCAAAATCCGATAGGGAAAATTAATGAATTTATGAACAAATAAAGGCTAACAAAGGGCCAATGGATGAGCATTGAAGCAGACTACGCCCTGTTGCCGGATTCGTCAAACATTTCTCACACTTCCCCGGGCCAACGAATATGCATCAAGCGGTGAATAATTTTTGTGTGAAAGCTATCACGCGGATACACCCTGAAAACGGTGTGATGTATTGTGCAAATAATTTAAAAAGTAGCTATTTGTTAATATGATGGGAACAGTCATCCAAACGCTACAGATGCCATTGCGAATGGAGTTAGGAATTGCGAGTGTAGGGATGTGAGAACTTTTTCGGACCACCCATCAGCAAAATAGATTGGTTTCAATGTCCTTGTGGGCCAAATTGTTGGCAGGTGATGTACAGTGATTGCTAGCCTGTCCATTATATTGGACAACTTAATTCACGGGCGTTGGGTCATACTTCATGATCGATTTTGGATGATAGCTTTTCAACATGTCGGGAACAGTACTTACCGCTGTGTGTACTTCTATGTACTTACCGCAGTGTGAAGGTGAGATTAGTTCATGCGGTGGTCAAACAATTTCATTATATATCTCCGTATGATACCGGCGTGATATTGACAGCACCGGGAAAATTTTCAATATGAACAAGCGACTATCGTATTTAAAGGCAAATGCGATTAGGATCATCTGAGCAATGCAATAAAGTGTTTATCTCGATATTACTCAATTTAACAAAACGTAATTGCAATGACGAGAAATTTTCAATGAGATGTTATAAATGTCGAGCTCTACTGATTAATTCAAAATTGCGTTCTTGCTATAGTTAATTGCACTGTTACGCCCAATGTAGTTAGCATGGTCAATGCGCCCTTTCACTTGCTGATATTCTGAGGAATAATTACTAGGGCGAACCGAAGAAAAATTGTCTATTCTCAACATATTTTATTCATATTTAAGTTGCCTGCTATTAACATATGAAAATTAAGTAAAAAAAATATGAAAATTACTTTAATTAATTAATTGAAATTATTAATTAATTTTTTTTTCCATTTTTATGGGTTTAGGCTTACAATATATCAAGGATTGTCCAAAGGAACCACACATACCAGTCTATATGATAGTAGGAGGTACACTGGGTAGTGTAAGGATGTTCTGGGCATTATACTCTCAGATACGCTCCCGACGTCTGGAAAACACCATCACACCCCATGATAACTCCCATATATCACCGATGCAATTAGTGTCCATTACTCTTACGCTCTTCCTAACTGGCTGGTTCGTACTAGGTAAGTTAAATTAAATGGAAACAAAATGGAGGAATAATTCCACACTGATATCTTCCGGTTAGCCTAAAATTCTTGACAAATTGTCGGAAATATTATATTTTTTAGAGCCACGCATTTCTGAACGATATAAATTAAATAAATACTGTTATCTGGATATTTTATAATGACTAATTGAAAACAGACCATTCGCGAACAAGCACTCTTTCGTCACATAGCTCCATGAAATTGCAATTCCAATCCCGTTTTGCTCAATTAGATCACGACTACCGCGCTTTGTTTTTGAAAATTACATACATGAGGAATGTAGGTTTAGAGTACGAAGTGAGGTCAAGACGTTTGATGTTTTTCCTTTTACGGCACCCTTAGTTTGAACTATAAAGAAATATTCGGCTATAAATTTGTCAGAGAGCCACAAAATGCCTTACCATGAAATAGTATATTTCGTTACGAGTATGACAGAAATTTCATATTATTCCAAAGTTAACGGGTCGAGACGAAACTATGGCTGTCAATCACACAAGCTGAAAATTTTTGTCTCACATGCGTTGAACAATATTTTTTGTCAGTGATGTTACATTCAGCAACTGGCGAACTGGGGTAATGTCCACTCAGAATTGATGGAAAGAGTACTTTTCGGCCGCTGCGCCTCCTGTCGATTTCTTTTCATTGAAACAAACCAAGAGTCGCTTTGTTTTTCATAACTTTTGGGTATTTTTGTTTTTACTTCAGTGTATTCGAAATCAAATTTCTAGTTCATTAACAGCACTAATTGCAGTGATTTCTCGAAAATGCAATTATGCTCTTGCTATAATCAAATGCCACAACTGAATGTCATGTGCCGTTCGAGATACTAGGTGACAATTAGATTTAAGTCGTAGAGCATTTACTTCAGACCAGCTTGTCCCACGTGCTAACCTTTCTCTGTTCTATACAGGTAATTATTGGATTCTGAAAATCAAATGGCCGGAGTATACATCAACTATGTTCGAACCCGATCGGTGGTGTCACAAAACACTCTATGTGTTTGCAATCATCCATCTGGGAATTATATACGCTGCTATTGGAATATCTGTCGTCACTGCTATAGGATTAGCTGTTTGTAGAGTGCTTGCCTGTCCTTGGTTCGAAAGGTAAACATATTATTCATATTCATTCAAGCCAAATGAAAATCAATTAACGCAGTAAAAATGTACGACGAGAGAGACGCAAAATCCAGCAGTAAAATTATCCCCTGATCTTGGAAACTAGAAGCAAGATCGCCCTTTCCAGGTTACATGCGAGACGGACAGAGCGCTGACCCAGTCATCCAGTCATTAGAATTGAGTCTCGAGCTTGTCGAATGCCTATTCTATCGCGTTTCCCATATTAATTCGATCAAACCGCCTGTCTCGGTATAAATTTTTTTCTCGGTGTCAATTTTACTCCGCTGTCCTACTTTACTTAGCCGTCAGCTTCACCCCGCTTTCGTCCAGCTGAAATCTAAAATGAATCCTGGAAATTTCAAAGTCCACCTTACATTACATTTTGTCTATTGTAATTGCCGGTGCATAAAAAGCGTAGGCATCCAATCATTCTATGGGCTTCGTTATTGGAAACTCTGCACATGCTGTTCACGTTGTATACCCAGCCTCAATTCTCATTATTTCAGGAATTAGTAAACATCGCCTGATCCTATTGGATTTGTTGGTATCTTGTTCCACTCAATCTATTACCAAATTCCAATGCAGAAATAAGGTTAAAATGATCCATAATACCTTACGTCGACGCGCGATAGAAAATATACTAAAATAAGGCATATTTTGTACTAGAACCTAGTATATAATATGTTTCAATCTAGAATTTAATATACTGCAATCAAGGATATTTTATACGACAATTTAGAACAGTGTAAATTATCTTTCCAAAGCTCGTGTATCACAAGAATATTACTCTGTAAAACGAGAGAAGTTTCACTTCCGCAATGTGGCCCGGGCAGACTCAGTTTTGTTGTGTACTGAGGCGGATTATCCTTTTGTTTGAGATTTTTATGCTTATAAAATGCATGACATTTTTTTTTGTACTGGGAAAATTGAATTTAATTAAAAATCACGAACGAAGGGTCTAAAGGTCGTAACTGCGCCTCTCATGCAACATATAGGGCACTTTCTTTTAACCGGACGAAAAGAAGTATAAAAAATTCATTATTTTTCAATTGAAATCGTGAATTGAAAAATCGCAATTTCAATGAAACAAAAATTAAATAATTTTTATCCTAAATTAAACCCCTTCTTCTTCTTCTTCAAAATGAAATTTCACGAGCGTTTTCAGGGAAACAGAGCATAGACTCTTTATACACTTCGATCACAATTGGGAAATTTAATTAAAAATTTATCGACATGAAAAAGTATTTTTCATTGATTTTACAAGGGAAATGGATATAAAATCCACCTGGGACAATATGCCTCATATAATATATCTCATACAAAAATTTCTCCTTTGATTGAAATGCGCATCCTCATTCTCATTCAAGCATCATATACATATACTAGATTCTCAAATAAAGCGAACTTAATTCAAGTTTTTTTTCCCTGATTTTTCCTTTAAAGATCTTTGTATGATTCCACTATAAGTACAGTGTCCGGGCTTAGTTCAAATGACATCATAACAAGCATCTTTGTAAATCCAAGCGATAGACCGAGTCTTTGCAATTCAAACCTGCATATATAGTAGTTAGGGGTCAACTCTGGCAAGTCAGAAAAAATCAACTCCAAGACGAAACTTTCAAAGTTATCTTATATCTTTTTGACGAAAATTTGAGAAGCCGCAAATAGGTTGTGAGATTTTCATAACCACTTTTACAAGGTAGCTGAAGGCTAAGGCATTACTTGGCAGCGGTCCATGTATTGGACACACAACCTTTCTTATAACCTACTCCGTTTAGTCGCTACGTTTTCTTCAAAATGGGTCGATAGAATCGCGTGCACCACGTGAAACAGTATGATGTTGTGGCTAGAGTAAGCGCCACCTAGATAACGTTCTACTTGTGATAAATCTTATAATTACCCACCCCATTGTTTCATGCTACATGTACGAGAATTATCAGAGTTGCCAGCGTTGAATTGTACCGGAATCGTACACACGCATTTTAATCCGAGTAGGATATTTGGTTCTCTCCAACCCTACTTCCCATTCATTTGATCCATTTGAAGTCTCGTAGACCTTCTCTACGTCCATCTGCGATAGGCTTAGCTGCTTCACAATAGAATCCTGCTTAAAACAATGTCCCGAGGAAGGGAAGACCTAATTTTCCTGTTTTACTATCCATTAGATACAAATAACCACGCCGTTCTACCCATCTTAAGGACTATATTGGTGAACATATAGCAACTGGGGGATCTTCAAGGCGCCAAAAACGACTGTCTCTCGACAGCAAAATTCTCGAAGAAGTCAACGAAGACGATGAAGAGGAGGAAGAAGGCAATTCAGAAGCCGAAAAATTTTGCACTAGAGTGCAATTTCGAGCACCCGATATCATCGAATTGTAACAATCGTATTCAAATATCCATTTGTCATTGAAGGTGATTTTGAGCGTAACATATTGAAGATGTTTGTAGTGTTCTACACGTCCCCAAGAGTGGAATATTCTTTTGATAGGTGAGTAAATTTAATAATTTTATAGTTGATGTACGGAGATACATTTTTTTTACACTTGATACAAGGAAAGAAATCTATTAATGATAATATATAGATAAACTTTTTTGCCAGCCATCATGGAGTCTCATTTGTAAACTTTTATGATAGTGTAATATTTGTTAATTATCAATATATGATTTTTACGGAATTAATTTTTCTCTGTATTGTTCCATAAAATATGGTGATTCCGCAAAATAACACTCTGGACTGATTTTACGCTTGTATTTGAAAAGTAGAAGCATTTGCGTTTAGCAATATAGATATTTCAGTAAGAAATGATAAGCTTTTAAAATCCGAAAAAACTCCCGTTTACAACAATTTCGATCAAAAGTGAGTTGCCAAGTAGATACAGAGAACGGAAGTGACTATATGACATCATCATTTTCCGAATGAGGAAACTTTTCTTGTTCGGAGTAATAGCTTTTTTTTATCGATCTTTTCCGATATAACTTTCTACGAATATTGATACCGGCCCATTGTATTCTGTCAATCTTTTACGCTTACTTTTCCTAAAGTTGCACATTGAAATTCGGAGATTTTATGAAAATTCGTTGAAAGAAGAGAAAGATACGAATGATAAATTGAAACAAACATCATGAAGGTGAGCTACAATTATAATATGCGCAAATTTACATATTATTTTTTATTGTATAGAGAGAGAAACTTAAGTGCTGAAATAAATGTGAAAAGGTAAAATTCACTGATAGCATTTGCATGTACCATATTGCAGTAAAAAAGAGTCAATTAAACACACTTAATCATAGAATCATCGGGTTCCCGAGTGGAAACTCAAATTCAAGTAGAATAAGAGACTGATCATTTAAAATTGATTTTAATGAGTTTTGGATGAGAAATATACTACTTATTTGGATGATCAAAACTCTAGGGCCCAATCTAGTGCTGAATCTAATATGAATCAAATAGGGATTTCATTGGTCAAAATAAGATTGGAATTCACTTGCTCACATTCCATTCAGATAATGCGGCCAGAATTTTACCCTATTCTTATCCGAAATTCCTGTATCTTGATTACTATCACGGTGAGGTAAATTTCCACTCGGGTTGGAAGCCTTCATTCTCCGTAAGGACTACTAAATTTGATTCTCAGTGTACATAAAATAAGATTTCTCATCTTTTAGGGACCTGACCAAAGTGGCTAATCAATTTGTATTAGAATTCACATTATACTTTCTAACACAAATTTGTATCGCTTGGAAATCATATCATTGGTTCAGATAGCTAATAACATTGTTTATCGTCCATTTTTCCTTGAGGCCCTAGTCCCATGCGTAAAGCAATTTGAAAACGGGTCCACATTTTTTCGGTAAAGGTGAATTATGTAAAAAAAAGAATATTTTCTATTTTCTTATTTCATTATTTACGAGTCGCATCGACAGCGCAGTCATTAGCCACTATGGAATAAATTTGTTGTTATACTTCAGCTTTCATTCAGTCTCGGTAATTTGAATCGATAAAAATGTTATAATAATTTACTCCAGCTCAGAAAACATTGATAGAACATTGTCGAGTTGGTTGTGTACAAGATATGAAATGATAGTAGAGTGTTAATTAAATTTGGCCGTCCGCGTGAAAATAATTAAATACCGTTATTTCCGGAGTAAATAATAGATGGATTTGAGAGAATCATTTAAAATCATTTAGAATCATTTTATTTATTCTTTTAAAAACAAAAAACGTTCGATTATATCAGCATGGAAAAAGCAAAACGGTTTGAGTTAACTTAGCTACTCGCTGCTCTCAAAACTACAAAACTAACTTCTAGGGGCAGGAGTCTTAAAATCGGTCTATTGATCATTGAAATAAAGCATTTTTAATGGAAATATGCTGCGAGTGCATAGCAATGTAATTTTTCTATGATTTTTTTCCCCCTATAAAAATACAAAAATGAACGAACACGTATGGATGCCTAAGCAAAATTTGCCATTTTTTGTAAAATATATAGTTTTGCTTAACTGAAAGAGAAAAATATTAAAATTTCACCGAATCTGTAGATTATTACATAAATTCAAGCCATGGTGAATAAATGAATTGAATTTCAATCACACTGAAATATAAAAGGTGCTAACATAATTCGTAAAAATTATAAGAAATGGAGATGGCCGAGTGGAGATTCAAATAGTGCTTAACATTTCTTAAGATTCAATGGTTTCAATAGGGGATGCAAACAATTCCCAGATAAAGCTAATCTATTGAAAAATTATAGTAAAATGATGTTATTGAATGGTTATTAACTTAATAGTTGAATTCCACGAATATAGAAAATTTCCTTATTTTTATACAAAAAAAAATATATTTAACAAAATGCATATGAAAATTATAGACAAGATATCGCTTATTTCGAAATCTATCTCGGTTTTTCTCAAAGTTCCCAAGGAGGAGAATAACTCCGAACTAAAATTAGTTCCTGGAATTGGTTATAGCCCTATTCTCATTTCTCCGAATGAACAAATAATTATTCAATAAGTGAATGTTTAGCAAATTTCACCAATATCCCGCTTACTCTTAGTTATAAGAGTAAAGTTATACAAGCAATTGAACATATGAAATTGGAATTATAAGTAATATCGATAGCCTGTTGCATTCACCAAACGTGAAGTATTCGACGGGCTTAGCGATAATTGTGGTCTGGGCTTTAACCGTAGTAATTTGTGGCTGATCAATGCCCCATGGATGTTCTATGAATTTTTTAAGTGTTTCGATACGCTCAATTGCGCAATTAATTTGATTGGAGTATGGAATTTAATGTGTTACATGAAGTCTTTCACTCTTTAAAGGTAATTCTACAATCTTCGACCAAATGTAAATCGAAATTTCGCTTTTCAACGAATAAAAGGACTATCAAGAAGGATTTCTTGATTTTAAAAGTAATTTCAATACATTTCAACTAGAACAGACTGCAGGCTATATAATCTTGACATTATATGCCCTCTCTAGGGGTACAGATTCTGATCGCTGGTATAGGGATAATGTCTAGATGGAATAACTTACCTACCGATAAGAGACGTAGTTAATTTCCGATTCAAAGATTTTTTTACACAAAATTTTCATTGATTTCTTTTCCTATAAGATCGTCAATCGATAGAATATTGACTTGAAGTCCAACAGAATTGGTAACAAAAGCCTTAGGTTTTTCTAGGACATCCATTCAAATGTAACGCATTGCTATCTTTATCATTCAATGCAGCAGTAATTCAACATTTATTCCGCGTACTCATAAGACCCATCTGTACATACCATCAGAATATCTCCAGAATAGGAAGGCAAAAATATATATGACTCTTAGATTGAGATAAGAGGAATACCCAAATTAATCTCGTAAAATGGGTCCAAGCGCCGAACTTTACACTATTTCTTTATAAAAGGCTTGAAAGTAGAACGTTCCTATCCTCTATTGACGATCAAATCTCAAATACTTTGGAGCTATCAAGAAACCGAATTAGTGTTAAAAATCTAAAAGAAAATTCTCCGTTACAATTGCATTAGTGTTATTTCTACAGCCCTTCCTAATAATTCATCTCACTTCGACCCTCATATTTCTCGTTGACCATAATGGACCACCTGAATATGTAAACGAGAATATACAGTAATAGGTAAATTAAAGTATGGTGTATCAATGTTGAACAATCAACGTGAGTTGTGAATAATGTGAACTACTAAATTCACACAAACATGTATTGTAATCCAAAAAAAAAAATAACCCGAATACTCCTGTAACCTTAACATTTCTCCAATTGCAACAAATGGTACGAAAAATGTGTCTGTACAATATTGAAGAATGATCCCAGATAGCTGAATGTATTTTGACCTATTTGTATCACAAATATGGCCCATAAATGCAGCAAATATAACATAACCAAACAGTTATTGTACTCATGTGTCATGTTTAACTATTCCTTTTCACTTCCTATCACGAACTATAATTGTGTATCAATCACATCCAATTTCCGGAGTATCAACAGGATGACTGCATTACCCATCAGTTTTATGTATACAATCATAATTACACGATGAACGTACCATGTGATTGTGAATGTTATTTCAATACTTCATATTGATTTTCTAGGTGTAAGCTGACAGGTATGAATTTTCTGCTTTCATCACTCCCTCATGTTACCTTAACGCGTGTGGGATGTAATGTAGCGGCCGAATTACAAATTCGTGATAATGTTATCTTATATGCCAAAAAATGATCACATTTCCGGTCATCTCGAGATGATTACATACGGATAAATGATATGTCAAGACAGTAGATCGCATCGCGTTCATATTGAATGGTCATTCAGAGGCTCTCGCTATATTATATTCCAAGAACCGCCCTTTCAAAGTCAAATGGATTGAAATCTGCCCATTAATGCAACAGCAGTAAGTAGCGCTGATGGCTATCAGTTCCACAGCATAAAGAACTGGGGTGTGGGTAAGTTACGAACCTTTTTTCATCAGCAGCTCAACCTGCGAAAAGTTCGTGAAAACACTGCGTAATCCTATTTTAAAAGAGAGATGAAAATTTAACGAATCGAATCGAAACTCTCGATAGTTGAAGCCTAAAATCTGTCGCAGTCTATCCTCACGGTTCATCGGTGCCGTTTTATACTCATTTCCACTCATACTTCGCCCTCCATTGGCGCGCAGATATAGCAGCGCTCACAAGCGCGCGTTCGGTCTCGTAGAAAACGAAAATGAAATGTAACAAACGATCAAACCGCGGTGTTTATTATAATTTAATTCACGACATTTACAATGGTACATTATACATTCAATTGATTGGCTTTATGTCGCCTTGTTAAAGTACTTAAAAAAAAATTGTTTTCCTTTCGCGTATGTCCTCTCGGGTCTTGACGGCTGTTCCCATCCCACACCTAACCACTATGGCGCATTCGCCGAAGAAGGAGGACACACCTCACCCCTGAGGGGAAAAACCTGACCAGGCGCAGTTGCCTGCGTTGCGAGACTACCTCTCAGCTATTTTCCGCGGCATTAGCGTGTTAACAAATTTGACCCCCTACCCCCGGACCGGGAATCGAACCCGGAATCTCTCGCATGCCAACCCCAATGCTCTAATTGCATGACCATAAGCCCTGGTTATTAGATTAACTATTTAAACCATCTAACGTCCATACTTCAATAACTAGCTCTCGTAACAAACCGCCTCTACCGTTTCACCCCCATCCCTTGAATACAGTATTTAATCCTCATGACCCGTCATCCTTCCTACACTATCACTGGACCTTGATCCTCTTTTCCATATTTTGGATTTCGGAACGGAAATCGAGGCGGTGCGGACCGCCTGGAATATGAGATGCCATTTATGAGGGTGCTTTGGCGTTAGTGTAGTATTGAAACCCTATTTCTAACCGCAATACTACGGTTACGTTATCTGAGTCGTTCCCCCAGCCGAAGACTACATACATCTAATTTATTTAAATAACTCTCAACTAAATCGTCTGGGTAGTTGGGAATGACTCGCATGGAATAATTGAAGGGATCACTTTATATTCAAAATTATCCTGAATCCTGTCCTCCCTACTCCAAATTTATTCCAATAATTTCCTGTGACGTCTCGAGAATGTAGAACACTATATAAATTCCCTTCTTTGATGTGAAATCCTAGCGAATTCACTAGACAATTCGATTGATTTTGCTTGACTTATTATCGTTTCTATTAAAAAGTTGATCAAAAATTATTTTTCAGAAAAAGAGGTTAATAGAATTCTGTTGCGTGTGGAGTTTATTAAATCGCCTCGCTTGGTGTTTATATTACTTCACCACATATGGAATAAATAAGAGAATAAAATCCTTAAATACCATGGTAACTTCCTGAAAGGTAATCCAATAACTGACGTCATCTGATAGATCACTTGATTCTAGTAAGTCTACTTCATTATAATCCGTTTTCAAGAGTTATCCCACTCACATCGCTCTCGCTCACCCTCATAGCTGATCGGTATTGATAAAAAGTTTTACGTCACTCGTGCAAAACGATCGTTAATCAGTGTCGCTCCTCAACTCGGTACCTCAACCCAATTAAGTTCATATGATTACAGAGAAGCTGCAGGGTACATACATTAAGCAATAGTGGTAACGCGGATCCGATGCTGAAGGACGATACCATCATACCGGTGTCGAATTACTGGCATATTGCCTAGGCACCCTAAAAGGAATCAAGTCATGCACTCTTTCTGCTCTAGAGTCAATGATTCGATTACCAGGCGTTTTATGTAATATTAAGTTTCAGATTTCCAATATGACAAAATGATGGTGACAGCTCTTCAATTTCCCCACCTTTCCGCTTTAATGCTTCTCCTACCTTCTCATTTTGAATTTACGAAGAATAAAAAGTGTAAATCAGTTCCCTGTAATCAAATGGATTTCCAAATGATGCGATTTTATAGTTCCATCACAACTGGAATTAAATTCCGTTTAATAAGAACTCATCAAACTCACGTAAATAACCCAATCAAAGAACTCCAATTGAATTTACCATTTACAATATAATTAATATAGATATAATATAAATATATATTATATCACATTTTGAAAAAATATTTAATAGAAATTTGCATTCAAAGGAATGAATTATGTTCTCAATAATACTTGGTTACCTTAGTATCTAGCGGGTATTCATGATTCCTATCATTTCCTGTATCGAACGATCTCACATCTGCTGCCAACAAAAGAGATACTGAATTCAGAAGAACAATTAGGGTGAAATTCACATTTTATCAAGATATATAATTTCATATTTTATACACAGTGTAGCTAAACGACTTCGGAAATCTATTCGTACTCACACAATCGCATTATAGATCCGGTAACATCTACAGTTTGTTGAATTTAATATTTTGAGGGGACAAAATCAAGATGTATACTTGAGGGGAGCACAACTGGTAGTCTGATCTGTTCTACGACAGCATATAAAAATAATTGGACGCAAGATATTAATAGAATGGAATTACATTAAATTGCGCATATAAAAGCCAAGATGATAGAACAACTGTAAACTTTGTGAGGAAATTACGCCTTGTGATAATTTGGACGTACTGAACGGCTGCTGTACGATTTTCATTACCACTAAAAACACAATGCCATGCTTTCTTAATTATTTATATCACTAAGGAGTCCATGAAAGGTGCTGTATCCATGCAGCTTTTCACAAAAATGATCTAAGAAAAATGAAACGGAACAGAGGAATAAATTTATATTCAAAGCAACTGTATAATATAATTATGTGTACCCGGAGAGAAAAATTCAATAAGAATTACGTGTCAGTTCCGTAATCTGCGAGTCAAAACAATATTCCGTAAAAATTGCGGAACAGTGACGTACTTTTTTATAGAACTTTTCGTACTTTTTCC
>JAPYZM010002746.1:0-12943 GCA_030522845.1 Psyttalia concolor
TTCCAAAATTGGACAATTTAATTTCCGGATATTTAGGAATGAATCTTCTAGAGAATAGATGATGATCCTTCACTAATATGGCTGTAAGAGATATCCATGTTTGAAAAAAATTGTTTAAATGTGGCGAAGGTCATTTTATATTTCTATTTTTATTTTGTGGCAATTATTCTATTATGCCGCAATCCGCTTAGCAACCGAATTTCTACCATTGTACGTGTAATCAATATATCGCTGATGATTTTAGAGTTTTCGAGTTTGGGAAGTATGTAATACCAATTCCCGTACGAGAAAGCCCTAGAAGCAGTACGGCAAAGGAATATGTTCTTCTGCTTCTAAATAAATATTCTTTGTTCGAAGTTGATTTTTCTCTCATCTTTTCTATCAGTCGGAAGAAAATCAAATATTTTTCAATGTTTTTAGTGTCAATATAATATTTTTTAAAGTAGTCCATCAATTGAAAATTTGAAAAAAAAATTTTTTAATTGAGGAGAGAATATTTTCTTCTCTCAGCGCAGTCAAGGCTTCTTTTCTCGGTGAAAGGTCGAGGTCCCTCCCTTCACCTTTTATATCTCATTACATAATTCCCAAACGCATCCGCGCAGTTTTCGATAAACTCAGGACTTCCGACCTTGATATTTACGATATCAATAACAGGGATGCATAATTGACGAAGAACCTGGTAATTACCGTGGAAATAATGGGCGGCCGTAGTTTGTTATCAACTAATTTTACGAAGATGGAACTTGGAGGGAAATGTTCTATCGCGAAAATTATACGACGTTTTTCTTGGCTGGAGGTGCTGGAAGATTGAGACTGTAATTAAACCGAGCGAACTCGTGAACATCGAATTGAGGAATGGGTGCAAGAGCCTCTAGCTGAAATGATTCTAATTAGCAGCAGGAGTTTGAAGATACGTAATTTAAGAGTTATCTCCAACGCAAGAAAAAGAGAGAACAAAGTTTTGATTATCAGACGAAAGTTGCTGATTTCCCAGGATACATAAAAAATTTTTAGATTATTGGGAATACTAATTCCTGTCGGGTTTAAAGCTTTTATAATAATTATATATTGCTGCTTTAATTACTCCCATGATATGGCAGTATTTTTAAAAACCTTATTATACACGGAAGAAAATGTATTTAAGATTCTGAAGATTTCAAGATTAGATTTTTTAGTCTTAATTTGAAGTTTGAAAGTTGCAATCTCAGATTCTCTAAGTGTTAAGCCCAAACTTGAAAATGCCTTAAATTACGATTTCCACAATTCATTTCTTTTATCAGATGAGTTATAAAAACTCTGAATTAAAGACTCAACGAACTCATTGAATTGGAAAGTTTAAATATTCTCAAATTGAAGAGTTTGACTTTCAAATTTCAAGTCAAACGTTTCAAAATAATGTAAAAATAGTATATTGTGCAACTAGTGGGTAAAGTAGCCCTTTTTCGCACAAGTGCTAGGCGATCACACGAGGCGAAAAAGGCGATACGCACGTGTTGCACACCTAATTGTTTGCAATACCTGCCAAAATTCGCTTTGAGGGGAGGTTTGAGGGCAAAGTGTGTAAAGTGGAATCGAGTGCGTAAAGCGAAGCTTTACGCACGAGTTTCACTTTACGCACGATTTCTAACTTTTACGCACACTGTGCGGAAAAGTACCACTTTACGCACGAAAACCGGTACCGAAAAGTGAACTTTTTGGGCAGGTATTGCAAAAAATATTTTTGGCTGTTCGAGCTGTCTTAAGTAATGTCTCCAAACGTCCTTAAAAGACAAAAAAATTTTTCAATAACCGTCCGTAATGATTCTAGGATGAATACTGAAAAATATCTTTTTTGCAATACCTACCCAAAAAGTTCACTTTTCGGTACCGGTTCGTGCATAAAGTTGTGCTTTTCCGCACAGTGTGCGTAAAAGTCAGAAATCGTGCGTAAAGTGAAACTTGTGCGTAAAGCTTCGCTTTACGCTCTCGAATTTCACTTTACACACGATCTTGACTTGTCCGCACTACGCACACAAAAAAACCACTTTGCCCTCAAACCTCCCCTCAAAGCGAATGTTGGCAGGTATTGCAAAAAATTAGGTGTGCAATTAGGTTTTTCGGCTCGTGTGATCGTCTAGCACTCGTGCGAAAAAGTGCTATTTTACGCACTAGTTGCGCAATATACTAACTTAACATTTATGAAAGTTTTTCTTCACCTCCAGCAACCTCCCCACTCCACAAAATTCTACAGTAATTTTAATAGCAAGGTTTTGACCTATCGATTCGCGTAAGACAAGACACACGCGGTCAATTTTTCATTCGCAACTGGCTATCCATAGCCTATCGATTACCTCTTCGTGCCAGGGATGTGCGCCACTCTGTAAACTATTTCAAGATGGCGTCATGAGTCACAGAACTGGGCTAGCACGTTAAACAGGATTATCTCACCCGCGATGATCGAGATTCAACTCCGCACCTGTACTCGGTAAGAGGAGCGAGGAAAAACTATTTTTCATTCCCATAAGTGCAGGGGTAATTAGCAGAAATTATCGACAATTGGAAGTACCTGGGACTGCGATCGGACAGGCGATAGAATTTTAATTAATCACGGGTTTAACCCTTCCCCCCGCCCTGCTAAGTGCGTGACCCGCGCCCTCTGGTCCTTGGCCATTTTTACCCGATCCATTATTCGTAATATTTTTAATCAGACGGCTTTTCTTGCACGACAGATTCCCCACCTCTCACTGATTGTGTAGGGGCAGAAATTTACAAGTTATGAATATTCTGTTCTGCTGTTTTGCAATGCTGTTTTAATTTTGTTAAATATCGGGTTCTCCTTTTTTGTTTTTAACCAATTATGGAAATTTGAATCATAATTCCAGCTATTCAGTTCATAATGCAGTTCTGAAAATATTTTTTCATACACATATTAAAATGCGAAATTAAAGAGTATTTTGTTTTTCTTGAATGAGTCGTTCACCGATTCTCTTCCCTAATAATTCTTTGAGACTTGATTATGAAATTCTATGTATTAGGTAGATTTCAATTTTTCAGAGAAGAATGTCGATGAAAATTCTTAGCGGCGAAGGAATCTGAATTCTTGCACTTTAATTTAAAAGTTTACGGGTAAAAAGTGAGGAGAAAATAAAACATTGGAGTGGAAGGAGAGGAATGTCTTTGAAAACATAAGTATCAGAAACTGTTGGAAATTCATGCCTAAAATTGTAGAAAAAAATAGTAAGTTTCCAGTCACTTATTTAAATGAAATGTCTATGGATTTTATTACGAACGAATTAGTTTAATTTTTACATATTCAAAGAAATTGCATTCTTCATATTCATATGAAAATGAACATTATGAAGTAACTAGAGAATGCAGACTACAATTTTCTAGAACGGTGAATTGATTGAAAATTTAGGTAAATGTGAAGCCTATTTTTGGTAATGAGCTTGAGAATTCAAGATGTCACTGGAATTTCAATGATAATATCGCCTGAACAATTTAATATTTCAATTAAACTCGATATATTACGACCAATTTCACAATAAATTGAATTGAGGTTCACAACAATGGAAGATAAAATGAAGGCATTGCTTATTTGTTGCTATTTCTCGCAATATACAATATCAGAAATTTTGTAATTTTTATCAAGTACCAATAGCACACAACTTCTCAGGTATTAGTTTTTCCGAAATTCACGAAAATTTACCGTTGAACTTACAATTAATTGTATTTTTTTATATATTGAATTAGATAATTTCGATTTCTCTGTCGCCGAGAAAAAAAAATTATTGAGTTTTACAACGAAAGTAGATATAACTATTCGGAAAGTTGTTACGCAATTTTCCAGAAAATTAATTTTTTTTTAACAGTGCATTGCGACATCATGAGTACAAAAGTTTAAATCACAATTATCATAATATAAACAATTAATTACTTAAGTTAATACCCCCCAGAAAACGCCCAAAGGGTTCCCAACTAACTTCACGAGGAATCGGCACGCAAAAGCATTTTGTTCCGTAGCCCCCGTGAACTGTATACAGTGTCTGTACGCTATAAGTATGTGTTTAAAATACAGAAAGGTTAGTAGCTAACCGGCTCGTTCGTCGGGGGGCGGTGAGACGTCGCGACGCCAAGCCATTGCACGGCGCCGCACGCAAGCCTTGAAACACCATTACTCGCATGCTGACTTCACTCCCTGAGGCATATACCCTTTTCCTGCTTCACCTCTAGACCTACTATTTTTTTCCGGTAAGACCCGCTGAATTATTCCACATACATAGATAGACATTTTAAACTACTATTTTGTTTTCTTCAACAGCCACTTCTATTTCCCACTGAATATAGCTGGGTTAATTTTTCAAATTCTTTTAACTGTCCATGGGTATTACTTTTTTATAGGTGGAAAATTGTTACGGCGGTTCCCAGCATTTTTCTCTATTTTTTATGCACTCGGGTTTTTTTTCTCTTCCCGAGAATTTGTATGGTCGGGTAATGATTTTTCGTGGAAATGAGGTGGAGGACGTTGGCATTGTACCTGAAATTGAATGCGAGAATAGAAAGGGATAATTTCTAGGGGATGGAATGGGTGATATGGCAAGTGACATTTACAGATAATGAGTTCTTTTCAGAATTTTTGGCTGCGCACTATTGAAGATTTCTTGGAACTTAAATAATAACTTCATTAGAATCATCGTCCGTGTTAACTTAAATTGAATTCAATACAAAAAATCATGGAATTTCAATGATATTATGAATTTTAATGCTTATCCCCAACATTAACAATTCTTAAATTTTGTTAATATATTGACAATTCTAGCAAATTGTCGCCGAAATTCTCGAAAAATGATCCATAGTCGTCATTGATATCTAGACCTAGAATTTAACATTTAACTTTTTTTTAAAAATTTTTTTGAATTTTTTTTTTGGTTCAATTTTTTTATACAGTAAACATTTTTTTTATTATCTTGAGTTTCAAATTCATAGTAAATTTGATCAGAAGTGATGATTAATCTTGAAATTTCCGGTAGCACTAGAATTTGAGTGATAATTTGTAATTAAAAATGTAATAATCCTGAATTTTCAAGTATACAAGATTTAATAAATTACTTGCTCTTTGATTGTATTAATACAGTTGAAAATTCAAACGAAGTTAATGCTTAATCTTGAAGAAATTTATAAGAGTGTGTGTGAAAATTTTACTTTATCGAAGATAGGAAAATCCACTTAACATTATTCCTTAAAAATTAATTCAAAAACATTTTTATGTTTCTGAAATTTCGCTTTATTGGAAGTTGAATATAACTGTTTGCTGAAAATTTATACGTTTTACCAGTAAAAATTGACGATCATAACTAGGAAGAGAAAATGAAATGTGGAGTCCTACCCACCACATGCGCCCTGAAATTTCAATTTTTTTCTAACAATGTAGTCCTCCGGAAGAGGTGAGAGACCTCATTCTGATTCCACTTCCCGGCTTCATTGACCCCTCATTCCCCTCAAATGTCTCCTCGGATAATAAAACCCGAGCGATCGAACGTGCAAAAATACCACGAGTGAGTTTCCAACCTGAACCCCAAGAAAAAAAAACCCCGAAAAAGTTGGAGGGAAACGAGGAGAGTCTCGCTGGCTAGCGGAGCATGTAGCCACGTAGATCGAGGAGACCCGAAAAATCTTGACCTCTCCCGTCTGCCGGCGTTTGGCGGATCGTAAAGCTTAACGAGCGCTTTTGGGATTGGTCTGGCCTTTCTTTTCGGTAACGAGGGACCCGAGGGGACACCAGCCGTTTGCTTTCATTTTTCTAATGTCGTATAGTTCTGGCGTTCGAGCATGATATCCCGGGATTAACGGAAGGGTGAAATAACAGGGTTGGAAATACCCATAGAGTCTCGTGATGATGGTTCCTCCAGCGGTAGAGGGGGGAAGCACTTTTATCCAACTTTTTAGCTGGCAGGATCTCTTCGGAAATTTGTCGAGTTGTAATCACTTTGGTAAGCCTCTCGGGTAAGGCTTCCGGAGGGAATCTCTCTGCAAAATGTAGTCGAATATTGTGATTAAATTTTGTAATCAGGAAAATAACATTATTTTCTTGTGATGATTTTGATGGTTTTGATATTGTAGAGGAAAGAATATATATTTTTTTTTATTAATCACCTCAAATCATTGCAATTTATTCTGTCCTAAAATTCAATAATTCTCGTACCGAAGAAAAATTATTTTCCTCAATTTTTCTCAAATAGTGATTTTTTAATTGCAAAATCTCCTCAACGTCTGGTAAAGCATTCACTTTATTAAAATCTCCACGAATTTAAAATAAAACTTTCTGAACGGTTTATTCTTCATCTGTTCTACATATATAAGATTATAATATATTAAAAAGAAAAAATTAACAAATAAAATTCCCCGCGAATTTATTTTTATTAAGAACGTCAAAAGCTTTAGAGATAGAATTTGATGGCATCACCCCCAATTCGTATTGCAAACTGTTCTCCCATGAAATTTAATACCCCAGAGGTAACGAAAATGATGAAAAAGGGGATGAGAGAAAGAGGAAAAAAACTAAAAGAGGGAAACCACACTGGAAAGTCCCACTTTGTCGATGAGGATCGATATACACTCGGTGACTCATCGGGGGCGCAGCAAAAAGCCACTGCTCATTTTAGTTCCTTCTTTTTCTCTCTCCCTCTCACTCTCTTCCACTCACCACCGAGATTTTTTTCCTCCTCCCTTTCTATCCACGTGTCCCTCAGCTCAATCCCTCCACTCCTCATCCACCGTCTAATACTGAAACCGTGTTCAGAAAGTTTCGTTACCGAAGGAAGGGGTTATCACTTTGGGCGATTCTCTCAACCCTCCTTTTGTCTCTTTTTGTACTCTCGTCTTTGTTTCACAAGTATTTCTCAAGCAACATCTGCATTCACACTTTTCACTTCGGTTCCCCTTTTTGTTCCACCCATTCTTCTTGAAATTCCCTTGTCTAATGGCAGCTGGACTGCTCGAGCAACTTGGCCGAGTTTCTGGGAGGAACGTATTGCGTAATGAAAGTAGCGAAGACATGAATCCGTTACATCACAGCAAAGAAAATCCATTTCTGGAGAAAAGGAATTAACTGTTTTAGAATGTAAACTTTCCACGAATTATTTTTATTAATTAGATTTTTTTCGAGGTCTCCATTTCGTTGATGACATTTAGTTTAAAAAACATTTCAGTTGTTTATAAATTAACTAATGAGTTCAACTGTTATGACCCATTTTCAATGTATTTCGATATTTATTATATATATTATTGTGAAATAATGTTAACAGATTATTATATTTAGAAGTTTTCTTGCAGTAATGACAGTTTAAAAACTCTTCTTGGGGAAAATAAATTAACTATTCTGAGGTAAAAGCTTGTGAAGAATCATTTTTTTATTACTTTATGCCATAGGTGCCCGTAATCACGCGATTCTACGGGCACAATAACATAAAATATTGTATGGAACTTGTGCGTAATGGTGTTTTTTGGCTCGTGGGATTATAGCACTTGCCTTCGGCTCGTGTTACAACCTCCCACGTGCCAAAAACACCATTACGCACATGTTGCATAATATACTATTTTTTGCTACTAAAAGTGGAGGAAACAGTTTGTGGTTACTGGTTTTTAATTATTTGAATTTTTCTGCTTGAGTATTGCCTTTGAAGAATTGGTAGAGTACACATATGAAAAATGATATATTGGAAAATTTTCTCACAGCAAAGGATTGTAAAATAATCTATTGGATGAAACAAACTAATTATTTCAAAATTCAAACTTTCGATGAATTATTTTTATTGATGAAATTTTTTCGAGGACTTTTTTCTGATGGAAGTAGCGAACACTAGTTTATAATTATTGTTTTTAAAGAAAAAAAAGGGGACGGAGCTGCCTAGTTTTACAATGATATTGGATTAAAAATAAAAGGAAATGATAAAAAAAAAATACGAACAATCTAGACTATTTGGGATTTTACGAGTTGAGAAAACCGAAACAATTTTATTTACAATGAAAACGTCTAGACTTCCTGTGTAGATCCATAACAGAGGTAAATTATGAGCTTTATGAAACCGATATAAGTCTTAATTGGTTTCAGTAATTAATTATCTGACCAACTAATCAGATGAGAAAAAAACATGAGAAAACAAGTTGGACAGGAAATTTTGCCGGTTATAAAAAAATTGTTTACTATTTTTTCTTCAACACTCACTCTCAATTTCTTTACAGATCTAATTATGTTTTTTTTCCTCATTTTCATTTTTATTCTGTGCGGTTTGCACATTCCTTGAATCGGCCCAATATAACCAAGTTTTTCAACCACACACGAAAAACCAAGTCCAAAATATCTCACAAAATGTTATTTAATTATTCAAGCCGCATAACGCCTATTGTATAACACATACCACCCACAAATATTATAAGTCAAGTAAGTGAGGGGAGGGGTTAAGCCGCTTAGTTCTTAACAATATAAAATATTGAACATAAGAGCCTTTTCGCAATGAAAACAAGAAAAATATTCTTGAAAAAGAAGAGCAAAATTTGAGCAGTTAGGATTTTGCCAGTGGAGAAAATTCTGAAAGAATTATGTAATGATAAACAATAAAAACATCAAAACTTCACATGTTCAAGGAAAAAAATAGTATATTGTGCAACTAGTGCGCAAAGTAGCACTTTTTCGCACGAGTGCTAGGCGATCACACGAGGCGACAAGGCGATACGCACGTGTTGCACACCTAATTTTTTGCAATACCGGCTAAAATTCGCTTTGAGGGGAGGTTTGAGGGCAAAGTGTTTTTTTTTTGTATGTGGAGTGCGGAAAAGTCAAGATCGTGTGTAAAGTGAAATTCGAGTGCGTAAAGCGAAGCTTTACGCACGAGTTTCACATTACGCGTGATTTTTTACTTTTACGCACACTGTGCGGAAAAGTACCACTTTACGCACGAAAACCGGTACCGAAAAGTGAACTTTTTGGGCAGGTATTGCAAAAAGAAAATTTTAGATATCAGAAAACTCAAAGCAAACGAAATCAAGTCAACTACTTAATTGAGAAAAAACTATTTGAGATCAATTATTAAAGGGAATTTTCTCAGCTATAAAAAAAAGTTCTATACTATTTTCTCGTAACTCCTCACTCTCAAATTATTCACTGAACTAATTAACTCCCTCCTCACTTTTTACATTTTCATTTTCATAATGTGCGGTTTGAAAATCCCTTGAACCTTCCCAATACAATAGTATATTATGCAACATGTGCGTAATGGTATTTTTGGCTCGTGGGAGGTTGTAACACGAGCCGAAGGCGAGTGTTACAATCCCACGAGCCAAAAAATACCATTACGCACAAGTTCCATACAATATTTTATGTCATTGTGCCCGTAATCCGCGATTTAACCGAGCGACGCGAGGTTAGAATCGCGTGCTTACGGGCACCTATGGCATAAACAAATTTTCCAACCACATACGAAAAGAAAAAAATCCTAAAATATCTCACAAAATATTATTTAACCATTCAAGCCTCATAACGCCTATTGTGTGACACATGCCACCCACGAATGTCGCTTTTGCATGAGTCTCATCGTGGGCTGTTGGTGACGCTCTAAAATTCCATCAACATGACAGTTTACACAGCGAGTTATGGACGTATTTTACCGATGTCTGTGCAACATCCTTCTTCGCGGTCTGCGGCTCTTGAGGAGTTTGAGTGAGTGTGCGGTCGGACGTTGAGGCCGTTGGATTTATCTCTGGCATATTCGTATCACCGCAAAATGTTACTGACTACAATGCCATGTATATCGTGCACAACATCGAAATATCTCTCGCATTTCCACACGCTTCAATCACTTGTGCTTGCGTCGTCGTTTTCTGTACTTGACATACCTTTCGGCGAATACATTCAACTGCACATGAGCACTCAATCGGAGAAAAAAGGCGAGAGAAGGAATGCAAACGTTGTAAAAAAAAAAACGTTTGAAAAGAAAAAACCTTGAAAAAAAAATCTTATGAAAAATATGAATTAAATACTCCCCACGTCGACCATGTTTTAATTAAATCCAATGAATTCTTTTATAAAATTAAAAGCCCTATTTACATCTCTGAAATGATAAAATTATATTCACAGGAAATTCCCCAACGAATTTATTTAATTTAATTAAAACATCTCGCGGGGCGGGCGTTATAACTAAATGAGTTATTAATTAATGCTGCTCTTAACGAATTGAAATATTTCAATTTTTTTCCAGAGAATGGACTCTTGTCCTTTGAAAATCCCAACTACCACCTGGAATCGGCGCGTTTCGACGATGCACTCAACAGTAATGGCACCGGGAACTCATTGTTTGACGAGTTCTACCAGGAGTTGGTGGTAGGGGGTGGTAGAAGTGGTGAAGTTACAGGTGGAAGTGGTGGTGGACGACACGCACGTAGAACCTACGCGGCACTTGACCTAGGTAGCATGGGCGTTGATGTAACACAGGGACCCCTGACACAGGAGCCAGTGAGTGCTGAAACACCAGACAATACAGCGAATCACAATCTTGGGTGAGTGACATTTCCAAAAAGACTTTCGCCTGCATCTATTCTTGAAATTAAGAAAATCGTTTCTGCTGAGACAACTGAATTGCACACTGAAAAATCTGAACGAAAGTTACAATGTTCTCAGTGTAATTTACGTTCGTCACTGTAATTTAGTTTTACTGATAACATAATTGCTGCTAAATTGTTTCGGTTATGAAAAATCGAATTTACAATTAAAGTACATCTGCGGTAGTTTCTATTTGTGAACAATTTTGCGTTGTTTTTACCATATGCCACGTTAGATTTTGGAAATAGTTTTTTGACGTAGCCAACAACTGATCATCTAAATTCAGTGTCTCTAGTATATTGCAAAATTTTTTTCGAGTGCGGAAATACCTTTTCTGCCTATATGAACCCAAAGTGGTCATTCCAACCTCGCTTCGCTCGGTGAGTAACCCTCACTTGCGTTCCTTTTGGCAGAAAAATTGTATTCAACCCTTGGGAGGAGACTCAGACAAAGCATCCCTCACCTGCTTACAACCCTTGCCTTCAGCTCGGGTCGTAATTTTGCATGTGAGGACGATTTGTTTACTTTTTCTCCCGCGGTGAGAAAGATGCTATTCCGTCCGGCGCTGCACGGGAGGGAAATCTGATTTTACGGAAGGTAAAATAGAAAAACTCTTAGCTACGGACTTATCAACCTCGCCTTCGGCTCGGCTGATTCTGTCCATGGGCAAAGGCCCGTTATTTTACATCCCTAGATTAGAAACATACTATTAAAAACTGCGGATTTTACGGTCGAAATAAAAGGGTAGATTACGCAATAATACACGGAGAGAAAAGTCCAATAAAAATTACTGTGCCAAGCACTAGAATCGAGGTGCAAAATGCCCGAATATTGGAAATTGTTTTATTCGCACATAAAAATTACTATTAATACCATAAATTTTATAATATTTTCAGTAATTAATGATAGGTGGCTCCCTAAAATTTACTATACAGCACTAGAAAATTTAAAGGTCTATCATTTTTTATTTGAGTTTCAATGAAAAATTGATAGAAATGCACAGCAATTTTTCCTTAACTCATTGTGATTGGCTAACGATGAGCATCGAGTATAGCCGATTATTACCGAAATTGAACTCAGTCGTGGGACAGTGCCTGATGCATGATTTAGCCGGTTTTATGTGGTTTTCCACTTTTTGACGACATGCCAAAATAATATTCCTGTCTTTTCATTGAGTAATGTGATACCCTCCTTCTCGAATAACATTTGTTTACATTTTTAACGAAGTCTGCGGAGAACCGGCTGATTCAAGTTGTGAACCGGCGGCGAAATGAAATTGAGGTTAATGTAGACTTTTTCCTAAGCCGATAAATAAATTTTACTAGGCGGCATAGTAATTTTTCGTAAGCCTGCAGTTTGCGCCGAGATTGTAGTGCAGCACGGTAATTTTTCTCGGAATTCCACTATAAAAATTCATTGATTTTTCTCTCCGTGTAGTGTCTTTTACGATTCAGTAAGCATATTTCCCACATTAATCTTTTTTTTTTCTATATAATAAATGAAATTATTTATTCAGTCCGAAGTAAAATAAGAATAGTTATCCAGTGTCAATTTATTTAAATAAACAATCATTTGTAAACTCAGTCTTATAAATTCCAACGAGATTGAATGAACAATCATGAATCCCCGAGCAATCAAACGTATTGACAAGGTGTCAGAGCCTTCCAAGTGACTCGATTAAAATTCCCGGTAAATGTCGTCGACTCTAAATTACGTTCGAGACGTCACGAACGTTTGGATGCCGACGTTTTCCCGCTGGTAAACTCGATATCGCGTTATTCGTTCGGTCCCATTCGTCTAACTAGTCTCACCGATGGAGAAGAAAAAAAAGTGAAGGGCGGATAGGAGAGACGATTCGCGTATAAAAATCCAATTAAGGAGATACTTGTCGGTTTTTCCAGTTCATGAGGCTGACGGTGCTTGAGGATGCGATGGACCTGATTCAAACTCGTTTTCGCATTTTCGAGATGAATCAAAGGATGCAATAACGAGATATTCCGTGGGGTAAGGGTGTTATTCGGTTGAAATGAAAAATTTAAGTGGGTATGATTAACGTAGTTACAGAGATGATGCTGATGAGAATTACGGGAGAATGTCATTGATGGAGGGAAAAATATTGAAGAAGGGGGAAACGTAAGTTCGTTAAGAAAACATAAATGAATTTTCGCTGGAGAGCATTACCTCGTGAATGAAGAACTACATTAAGTAATTATTAGTGATTATTTTTCCCATCCAAATCTTGGCCAATAGGATTGCACCATTCGACGTTACTTTGTATAGCCAACACGGTATTTCAGCGGAAATTCTTGGAAATTTCACTGGAAATTTTTCATGTTGCCTATATAAAAAAAAAACAAATGATGAAGTAAC